>JAEMTY010000087.1:0-50285 GCA_020423425.1 Chrysopa pallens
CTGCTCTATAGAATCCTCGTTGATATAAATATTAAGTACATTTCAAGACATCACATTAGAAGATGCCATCTAGTTATATACACATAATTTCTTTCATTTTTATTCAAGTTTCAAACCAAATCAAATACAAATTTTCGGCTCTTTCTTCGAGACCACTGTACTACAAAATGATTTAAAAATAAAAACGATATAAATAATATAAGATATCGCTTTGTATCTTGATATACTTTATAAAGGTACAAACAAACTTTACCGTACCTTACCGTTTAGTTTAGAATGCACGCGATCTATTCAGAATAGTAATACAATATAGAATCGAGTAGCGTATTAGATAAAATGGATGACTTAGAAATGTAACAACTAAATGTAATATTTCAAAATATAAATAATTAAATTATCATACACAAACTATCTATTTATATTGTCATTGTTCGAGAAACTCTTTCTACGTTGACTCCTAGGTTCTTTGTGTTCGATTTGTACGATAGCATTTTAATGTTTCTGTAAAATGTCGTGGCAAGCGAATATAAAAAAATTTCGAAAATGGTTGACCCTAAAGTCCATCCATCCCTACAACATCTCGCTAATTCCATACCTAAGTACTTAAAATTTAACATATTACAATGTTTTTGAGTTTTGATGTTAGAAAAACACCTGAATATTTCGTTATCGATATCTTCCGAACCAATCAATCGATTTTAATTGGATTGGCGGCGATTGACGTGATTTATCAAGTTTAAGAGCTAGTTAGTTTTTGGAGTTGGTCGATTGAGCTGCTTAAACGTAATTCCAAAATAACCTCATTAGAAAAAAATTTTTTCCTAGTTTCTTTGCGATTTCTCAAAATCTACGAGTTTGAATGGATCTAAATTGTATTTAAAATCTAAGTTTGGTCAAGTCACACATACAACCATAGTGACAACCTCGCAGGGGGAGTCAAAGAAGCTTCTTGTAACCTCAAAACGTCGAGATCTGATGCAAACTTCATTTTTTCAAAACGGAGTAAAACCAATAACTTCCCGATTTTTGAAAATTATCGATTTTCTTAGCGGGAAGTTAAAAAATTTCGAACCACTTGTGGAAATATTCAAGCAAAATTTGTACGTATTTCTGAGAATAATTAGATTTTCGATGTGTAAAATCGAAATTTTATAAAATTCTTGCCGAATGTTCCAGCAAGTGAGCCAATTTCTCAAGCAGTTTTAGGATAGAATTAGTAAGCATTTTAAAATGCTTAAGCCTATAAAAATATTCGACCAAACAAAACTAAATTTTTTGCACAAGACTAAAAAATTCACTTTTTCTGCATTCTTTTATCAGAAAAAAATTTGTTAATAGTACTCCGATATTAGCAACGCCATTCTGAATATTTAAATTTTTTGTTTTATCGCAAAAAAGAACATCCAGTTCTGATCAATTTCTGTTATTTAAATGCCCGAAATTTCCCTCCCCATAATTTATTCGAAAAAGTCAGTGATATAAAACATTTTCCGGTTATTTTAAACAAATTTAGCATGTTTGCAAAGCTTCTGGATGAAATAAATTCAGTATTTTTAGCCATATAGAAAGTCTCAAGACTATGATAATCAATTAATTAATTTAATATCGAAAACAGTTAGAAAACCATATTCAAATATTCTATATAGAAAAATTTTTATAAACTAAAGAAAAATATGAAAAAAATTAAATAAAAATACTTTTCAATAATAATAATTTTTAATTAAATACAAAACTTTTTGTTAGAAAAATTGGTTGGTTCTAAATAGAAATAATTGCCTCTTATATAAAAATATATATATATTTCTTTAAAATTTATTTTACCACTTGGGTAATTATGGGTAGAGTTTGTTAAGGGGGAAATTGAAGGGTGAGCTTCAAAGTACAATATGATTTTATTAAGTTAAAAATATTTTTTATGCAATTTTAAATATATAAATATTATTGGAAATCTCCTTCACGAATATGTAGCTATTGGTTTTGTCCCAATATTTCGTTTCGATAATCGATATTTTATTTGGAACAGGATTATAATCATCGTTAATTACAATACCTTAGGAAATAAATATCATCGATCCTAGATAAAATAACAATTCAAAAATATATTTCAACAATTTAAGTGCTAAAAATCTGAATTTACTAGACAGAAATTTCTCAGTGCTCTCACACAAAAATTTTTTTGAGACCTCAGGTCACTTTCGGAATGGGGACTTCTTATCATTTAAAAAACATTGTTTTTATACTCGCAAAAAATTTATGGCTATAAGTATCTTTGGATGACCTAGGTCCATTTTCATATACCTTTTATCAACGTAACTTGTAATAGACCTTAAAAGTTTCTATACTTTCGTGAATGAGCAAAATCAAATAAAAAATTTTTTTTTTATTTTTACTACTTTTGTTTGAAACATTTTGTCGTAAAATACTTAGATTTGCAAGCTATAAAACAAACAAAAAATTATCGCGCCAAATAGGTGTTTAAAAGGGGCACATATTTCATAGACTTGATTAATTTAAAGATATGCATATATGCCTACTTTCGTAACATCCTGTACTTTCTAATATAAAAGAGAAAGAAGAAAGTTTATAATATTAAATGATTTACTTGAAATATTTATATTTATAATATTCAAGAATTTATAAAAGTTCAATTTTAATAAATTCTTGAATATATGTTAGAAATTTTTATAAATATTTTTTAATATATAAATTTAATTCCAATAAAACTTTGTAATCAAATTCTTAAAAACAAAATATATTTTGTATTATTTGCATGGAAATATAACATTTACAAATTATGATGAAATTTTAATGAATATTATTAAAAGAAAAAAAATCGAATATTTATTAATAAAAATTGTATAAATACCATGTTTATACTGAATAATTTTATAATTTCTTTGACTGTCATCTATGTAGAACGTTTAGTTGAATTTCTTCCTTACAAGAAATATTTGAAACATTGTAACAACATAGTGCTTGCCTCGATATAATAATTTATTCGGCTAGACTGAATTTTTCTCCTTTTGCCATCGAAGCATCGAACGAACAAGATGACAAAGACGAATAATTTGCATGACAGATTTTTAGTTTTCGTACTTTTTTTAAATTTAAACCTGAAAGATCACAGAAACTAATAAATTTTTCGTAGACAGTCTTCGTTTGACCAATTATATTCATCATGGATGCTTTGTGTTTTTTTTGGCCCGCTTACTTTTTTCTTAAAGTTTATTTACATTTAAATTTTACGTAATTAAAATCTTAATAGGGGAGACTTGAGTTGGAATAATAGTTGAACTGAAAAGTCCGTGGGTTATCACATAGATGGCATAACTAGGATTAAATCCATGTGATTTTTTGTTAGTAATAATATTTAAAAAATATGTGTATTAATTCCCAACTGTCAAATAGCTGGTTCGCATTTTGAATTAAACAACTATTTTTTTCCAATCAATGTGTTTAAACATTGATTAGAAAAAAATACTACTGAAACTTAGGCTTAATAAACATTATTCGGACTCTGGAAAATCAAGGGTGGAGCCGAAAATAATGATAATAAATATTTTGCTCTTGAAGGCAACTGAATAAAAAACTATCTAATGACTACATCTAATTAAGAAGTACATCTAATATCGTTCGATTAAGCCCCAGGTTAGTTAGGAGGTATGGTAAATCGGTAAGCTCGAACTAGTAAAAACAAAATAAATTTATGATTGAAGTTTGTAAAATTCTTTCTTCAATAATCCACTTATTTATAATATTTTCTTCAATACTGTTTTAATTTAGTTATTGGCTATCAATGTGGTTTGATTTGATATTTAACTTTCAATCCCTTGAAGAATTTTGTACCAGAAATTCGTGCTGGTTCGGTTTTTTGTGGATATCGAAGAATTCTGAATCATTACTTGTATCCAAAACGAGCTTCATTATATTCGATAAGATTTGATTCCAGAGTAAACCTTAGGATAACATTAAAATTTCTTTTAAGGATGCCCCGGGTATTTTCCATTCTTGTGATAAATGTTTGAATATACTTTCTGATAATGGCAATTTACAGTGACCAGTAAATAGGCTGGTAAGTACCCTGGACTGATTATACTCTAGTTCCAAAGGCTCCAAAACTATTTGCCAAACGAAGCCTTGTCTAATGAGAACTCTTGTGTGGTCATATTTAATTGTCTAACAATAGATCCGTTAAATATTCATTGCTTAGTTGATTATCTCGTATTTAAAACTAGCCTAGGCCCATCCGAGTTCGTCAGAAACTTCTATTAAAATTAAAGGCAATAGCAAAGATGCATAATAAATTACAGTACAAAAAGTTCCCATCTATTTACGACACTTTATGCAGAGTTCTCCTTAATTTCTTACCGCACCGGAAGTCCAGTACATGGTTTCTGATTTCCAAAGTCCCTACTTAATCCCCAAGTTAATTCCTACACAACAGCTAATTCGTTTGACGTACTGTAATGTTTTAAAATAACTATTTTGCCAACTTACCACAGAAGTACCGCCTTAGTGGCGAAGTAAATAAAGACACCTTTAGTCACATGACTACTTAGACTGAGGATTGTGGGTTCGAATCCAGGCAGTATAATTATAAAAAGGAGTGGTAAATTGATCACACTGTCGTCACTTGGTTAAGAATGAAATTACCGGTTCCACCAATAACATAAATTTTTAATTATCACCTTGTTCTAGAAAGCTATTTTGCCTTCAGGCGAAGGAGTGTTATAAAAGAGGATAAAGATGACTAAACGGTTTAGGTACAAGGAACGTGGTTGAGGTTTCCCCTCTAAATATAATATTACGCCAAGTGAGTAAAATGAGTTTAGTCACTAGACTACTAGGACTGGGGATTGCAGTTTCGAATTCTGGCAACATAAGGCTGTTCGAACAATTACAATAATAAAATGGGGTGTTTAATGGATAAGAATGAAGTTACCGACTTCACCAATAACAAAAATATTAATTGTCACAATGTGCTGAAGGCAACTTTGCCTTCAGGATAAGGAGTGTTCTAAAAGAAGATACAGAGGACGGAAAGGTCTAGGTACAAGGGCCGCGGTTGAGGTTCCCCTCTAAAATATGACGCTACTCTATTCGTGAGATATTTGCATAAATATTTCATCTTGTGCTTGCAGGAAACTTTGCCTTCAAGCGAAGGATTGTTCTAAAAGAGGGTACAAAGGATCAAACGGTCTAAGTACAAGGAACGTAGCTGAGGTTCCTCTCTAAATATAACGCTACTCTATTCGTGACATATTTAAACTCAATCTTCCCTTAAAATATTTTATACTTGATCACCTTGTGTGAGTTCACATGGTCACACCAATGAACAATTTCAGAAAGTTCGATAATTTTGTGTTTCTATTTTTAAATTTCTACTTGAAAGATCAAACAACAAAAACCGTTTTTTTTTGCATTCGCTAAAAGACGATTCTCCTTTGACCAATTATTCAACATGGCTGCATAATTTTCTTGTGTTTTGTTTTGTGTGTCCGTTTTTATTATTTATTTATTTATTTTCTTAAAATTTATTTACATTTAAATTTTTACAAGCTGATATAATTACACTTTGTCTAAAAAATTTACATGAAACACATTATTATTTCTGTATGTCGGTCTATTTTATGACGGGGAAACGAAAGATATTCCAAATGTATGGAGTGTTCCAAAAAATTAGTAAAGAGCGATGAATAAAATTTACCTTTACTTAACAAAATTTTTCAAAAGGATATAAATTTTTCAAGTAACCCGGGTTTTCCAAAATTTTTGCTTATGGCTATTGAACACTTGCAAAACAAATAGTTGGTTTTGTCCAGAAAAATTATTTCACCAATGGATTAATTTTATCCAATTAACCTAGTCTAAGCTAATTTTTTTAGAAAATTTTCGGACAAAATTATAACATTATTATATTTTCATAGTTCATCAAATCTTTTTTTTTTAATTTTCATTTTTTAATACACAAAGCACAAGTTTATTTGTTTGCACTTAGAAAACGTACCATTTTCACCTGGTGATCTTGATTACCTTCTACAACGTATTGAAATTAATCGAATCAATTATTTTCCAGTCGACTTTTTCATTATTTCAATAATCGGCCACTCTCTATATTACTAAAAGAACCTCATATTATTATAATTGCTTCAGCTGTCCAATGTGTGAAGACCTTATTTAGGTAAGATTGGTATTCACTATAAATGTAGATATAATCGGAAAAATCAATTTTTCGTTGACAGCTAGATTAGGAAAATAATTTATAATAAAATAAAAATAATTTCTCAGTTAACACTGTTTTTAATAAAGAACTAAAAAGTATAAAATAATTTCTTTAATTTCATATGAAAAAACATTGGGCGTATGCAGCTGATAATTATTACAATTTATATCCCCTCTTGTTTTTTTCCGTTTGAAATTACAGAAATTATTTTATACTTTTTAGTCCATTATAAAAATATGATGCCTTAATAATTATTTTTATTTTATTATTGTTGCATTTTAAGGTAATGCCAATTAAGATATTCGTATAGTTTTTCCATTTTTCCTTCATTTTTTTATTCCTGTTGTTTTCTTGTCTTTTTTTTTGCCTTTTTTGTCTTCTTCATCTCTTTTCCTCTTCGTTTTTCTTCTGTTCATCACATTTTCCATGCATTGTCCTTCACACCTGAGCTAAGTATCTAGCTTATCAGGAAGTTAGTTTACATATCAATTACAACATTCCTCCCGGAATTTTGAACAAAACATGTTAAAAAAGGTATAAAGATAGCGAAAAAGATGCCTTTGACCTTTATCAGGACAAAATGACTCTTTATTATTGCTTTCTAAGTGAATTTATAATTGATGATGATTTATAAATATGAATTTTATGGTGGCATTAGTTTTTCAACAAGCTTTTTTTACAAGCAATATAATATATCTAATATAGAAAATTCTCGTGTCCCAGTGTTTGTTGTCAAACTTCTCCATTTGTGTGCATATCGGAAAGATTTGAGAATTGGGCAACATACATTTTTTATACCCCTAAATAATAAGAATAACCCGGCCCAAAATTTAAAAATGTCTTTTTTTTTTGCTATGTGGCACTAAAAAATTACATACAACCCTACAAAATTAATGAAAAACATTATCGAGGCAACCATTTTGAATGGCAAGTTCCCAGGTGAAAATGTATTGCTGCCAAATATTCCGATGATTCCTACAGATTGATTTCAAACGTATCCAATTTAAGTTTTGGCATCCGCAATGACGATCAATAAGTCACAAGGTCAAATGTTGTCTGTTTAGGATTTAGATTAGGGTACACCATGCTTTACCCACTGCCATCTGTATGTGGCATATGCTCGCGTGAGAAAACCATCCAGTTTGTTTGTATTAGCTAAAGACGGACTGACCAAAAATACTTTTGTTGTCTACAAGGTTTCATTCCTCTATCAATTATAATAACATCCTCAAGCACTTATAGTGTTGGTTAATTTTTAACATATTTCCTAAATATTTTCTAGAAACAATGGCAAAACAACGTTTGTCGGGTCAGCTAGTATGTATATACATATATATTTTAAAGTGTCTCCGAAAAGCTATCTAAGTTTAGTAGACATTAGGGACATATTGTACATAATATGTTAATGTTGGATTATGGATCTATGCGGACAAGCAAGCGACCAACCAACTCCTTAACTTGATATAGTGTAGCGACCGAAGACTACGAAGACTAGATATGAGTACTAGACGGTCGCAGCGTAAGATATCCATCGTTTCAACAGTAAACACAGTAGTATTATTATATCTAAGTATTATTAAACAAACAAAAGTTAATTTTAATAATATTGTGTTTAGTTATACTTTAAAAGCTACTTATTGAAGTATTGAAGCAGTACTATTACTACAAGCTAGCTAGACATAAACACACTACATAGCTTTAAAGCTTTTAATATAGTGATTAGACTATTTGTATTATATTGTTGATAGCAAGCTTATAACAACATTATTACGTAAAGGCTTACTACCAAATTTTAATCAAAATATTTTCATTTATTAGAATATTTATGTCTTCATTTATTTTATCATCAAATTCTACTATTGTTGTGAAAAATACTGCCATTACTACACAACAATGCATTTAATTATTTGAGTAAAATTTAATTTCACCAAACGAAATGACGATAAAAATTCGAATATAGATCAGATATATAAATAATTTTTAGTTTGACCATAGACTTAGAAATTATCACTTCTGAAAAAATCTAATTCTTTTGGGGTTGGCGCTTTCAAGGACCATCTTACTTTAAAAGACACAGGAATCCAACGTCAACATGCGCCAAATAAATCTTTTTATAGAAATGGGCACATGATTACGCGTACAACTTGAGCTGATCAACGCTTTTATTGCCCTCCTCAAAACCTTTCTTTTGATATGAATTTCGCTCGTGTATATATTTATTTTTCACTGCATGTCTTCGAAAACGTCAAAAATTACATCCCATGGCTGGAGACTTAGTTCTTCATGATACGACTTCTGAAATATTCGTCAAAGTTCGCAAAGTGTGCGAAAAATGATTGTAATTTTGTCTGGCAAATAATGGTAGCAATTTCCACAATGTCTTGCTAAAAATAATTGATTGCATACCTTCCATCTTCTGTGAAGTCTTAAGAACCAATCAAACGGTCTCATTGTGATGATCGTTGATCGTGATATTCAAAATTGCAATGTGGGGTAAGTGGAGTCGAAGAGATGAAACCTAGATGGATTTCCATGTCAAGAGTTATTTAGGGTGGGTAATTTTTAAGTAAAGACTTAATGATATATTCAATATATGTCGAGTATTCAAACAATCTATTAAAGAAATAATTTTGTTTGTAACTTCCAGTTTAACCGCATCCCAAAATATTGCGATAGCTGATGTCCTTTTATTTTTGTACTAAAATTGAATTAGCGTCTTGGGAGCGGAGCGGAAATGGGGTGTCTATGTTGTAGTTTTATTATTTTTGGGCCCTGTTTTTGATCACAAAGCTCGCTACTCATTATTTTTGGGTTTTATCAAAAAAATAAAATTTATTTTGGCCGAATCACAATCGTTCTATCAAATTTGAAATGTATTTGGGCGTGAATCATCTGTTATCATATACGTAATGATATTATTATTATTATTATTATTATTATTTAAAGCGTAATCTTCCACATGAAATGATGATAAAACAATGACATCATTAATTCCAGAAAGTGGGTAATATTTTAGGATAAAATGAATTCAAAGTTTTTATGTAATTTATACTTTATACAACAAAATCCAACTGATACGGTATGATTTATTAGATAACATGAAAAATATTTCGGATTTTTTATGTTGACATCAAGGTTTTGACAACAACGCATGGATAATAATAATTTATACAGTTAAGTGCTACCTACGATATAATTATATCTTTTTTCCTGAAGAAGCCAAAAATCAAAGTTAAAAGTAATAAATATTTCAGTTAGAGTGAAAGAGATAAAGAGGACGTATAACATCATTTCTCAGACGAGGATAGCGATTGCTGGCTGTGCGACGCTTTTAAGCCATTGCGTGTGCGCCGAATGTTAGTGTTCTCAACCACCGAGTAATAGAGATGAAGAAATACTCCAAAAAATATCCGACAATCTCTATCCTCGTCTCACAAATGATATAACGCGCTAGCTTTCTTTCAATCTATCTTAAATATTTATTATTTTTAACGGCCAGCAACCCTTATTTGCGGTGAATTTAATTAGGCAACCATATATGATAATAAAAGAAATAACTTAAATTTGATATACGTTTAAGAAATAAATGAACGTATAAATTCAACAAAATCATACCTGTTTACACCTGGATACGAAGAGGTGCGCAACGGCAACTGTGATTTTTTAGAATCTTCATATAAATTGCAGTGATGTAGATATTATTTTATTTAAAAAACAAGTGAACAATATTTTTTACCAAAAATCATTAAAAATAATTTAATTAAAAATACTGGTGGCCGATGAGCGATTAACTAATCCTGCAACGGGATCTCGTACTGTAAGACTAAAATGAGGAATACCCATTTCTGAGTTTACGTCTTTTTTCGAGGAGCTATTGACACTTTTTTACTCCTACTTTTATCAAAATGCGTGCCACGTATATCGTAATCAATCCGAAACAACGATCAATTAGTGCTTTTCTGCATTATATATATAGAAATTTAACAAGAACTTTGCTTTAAATATTTGTAAATAATTTGCCTCATTTCGGAAAACAAAAACACATTAAGGAATAATACTAATGCAATTGACATAAATTTTACGAACTCAAATAAATCACTGCGTAGCTCGACGACACAAAACTTTTTTTACTATCTCAATTGCTCAACGTATGAAAATGATATTGTTGTATTACGTAAGTAAATAATAAATAATTTTCTTCTGTGTGAAAAATACTTTTCTTGTAGCTTCACAACTCATCCTCCACAAAGATGTATTAAATGTTTTTTTTTTACAGACAAAATTATATTCTTCTCAGTCAGTTTTTGGCTGTGTTGGTTGTTACCAGTTGTTTTAAATATGTTTTGTTTGTTTTTGAAGTGTGATACAATTTGAATTATCTGGCGTCCATGTACAAGAAATCAAATTTCGAAAATTTTAATAGTTAAGAAAATTTATTGCAAAAAATATGGATGCGTGTACCTTATGTACGCGCGTCAGAAGTTATACTTCTTTGGCATCATTAAAAAACAATTTTTATTTGCATGCAAATAATTAATTAAAATAGTAAAAGGACTGGAGAAGGATCAGTCAACACAGTCAATAAAGCTCAGTTTAAATTTGAACAAATAAATAAATATATATTTTCTTACATTAAGTGTAACATAAATTCTCTCATTATACGAAAGTTTCTTTTTTCTTATTATGTAAGATGCTATGGCAGCTTCCGGTAATGATTGAATCGGAACTGGGATCAGTTTATCACCAGTAGCTAGCTTATCACTAAAATATGATAGATTAATAAGCGGTTTTGCGGACAGCTTCTACTTGTGAATTGTGTGTGACGGCGATGCACGTGCATCTTAAAATTTCACTCTTATCATTTTTTCATAACGCGTCTAAAGAAGTATGAATACTTCAAAAATATAAGAGCAAAAAAAAGATCATCATCATCCTTATAAGGTTAAAAAATAATAACTATATGTATCAGGAGAATATGATGTTTCAATATGTACAAATATATTATGAGTTCCTAATAAACTCTCTGTATCATTATTTGAACTGTCTTTGGAAATTTTGTTATTGTTTTAGAATAGATAATAGATAATAGGGTAGATAGAGAAACTTTATTATTATTTTTATTATGATGATGAATGAGGTGGACAACAAAAAAACAGTAACTATTGTATTCAGTTTCCATACCTATAAGTTACCTTAGTCCACTATTTATTTTATTATTTATTAAAAATTAATAATTACGTCGTGACATTTAATAAATAATAAAATAAATAGTGGAATAATGCAAAATATATATCCTTGAAGTTTTCTTCAGTCATTATCATGGATTTCCACAAAGTAAAGCTCTCTTCAATAAATTACCTTAGTCATTTAAAGAAATATATATTATTAATTCTATTCAGTAGCGAACTTCATCATGTCGTTTTTATAGGATCGTGCACGCGCAGCTTAAAAATTCATTCTCATCCAAAAACGCCAAAAGAATTAAGGAAGAACATTTTACATTTTTATAACATGTAAAAATTATCTGCTGCATGCGCCCTCCATATTTTCCATATGAAATTAAATTATTTTGTACTTTTTAGTCCGTTATAAAAACGTGTTACATTAAAAATTATGTTTATGTGACCCTTGATTTTTAAATTTACAGTTTTGCTCTGTCTTTGTTTTTTTTGTTCATCTTCTGAGCTATGGTCCAAATTTTGAGTCCCTAGATCATACAAGAAAGTGAGTAGTTAATGAATAAACCTACATCAGTCATTATACAGAGGTGGCGTGACGCTTTCATTAGGACGCTTTCTTCTTTAAATATTGGGTTGTGTTAACTTTCTTAAATATAATTCATTGAAATGAATAATAATTTCTTTATTTTACACTCTTTATTTATTATTTTAAGAAACAAGACATCTTTTTGTTTAAAAATTTATTATCTATTTATCCTCATTTTGGAAAAATTAAATAACAAAATTATTACAAATTCAGGAAGGGCATTTTTTGGAAAGTCAAAGAAATTTGTATATAATTTGAATAAAGTATAAAAAAAATACGTGTGTGTGTACGTTATGTACACGCGTTAGAAGTTATACTTCTTTGGCGTCTGAAAAAAAATTTCAAAAACAAAACTGCATTTTGGTTCGAAGAAAAATATTAAAATTAATCAAAAAGCTTTGATTTGAGTAAAAATAGATATACAGTCAAAATAAACAATTATTAATTATGATGTGAACGAGTCAAATATATTTTTTAACTATTTAAAATATACAAAGCTATCTATATCGATAAGTTCTTCTGGTAATAATGATTAAATAGGCATGTGACAACTATATAAGTTAACTTAGTCATTTAAACAAACATATATTATTAATTCTATTCTGTAGCCAACTTCATCATGTCGTTTTTATGAAATCGTGTCTGTGCAGCTCATAAATTCACTCTCATTCAAACGCGGCAAAAGAAATATACCCTCAAAAATTTCTAATTAGTCAGATATTAAATGAAAATAGCTCATGTAGTTCCAAAACGTTGAAATAATTAAAAAATTTGTGACATCGGCCACAAAAACGAATTGAATACATTCGATATCCGTATTGATAACTCGAAAGTAAAATAATTTTTTTGAAAGATTAACTTAGAAGAAAAATGTTTATCCCGATGAACGTCGAAACGATACTTAAACGAAAGTTTCGATGAAAATGATAAAAAAAACAATTTTCTTATAACAAATTTATAAAAGTCAAGTAAAATGATTATTATTTTATTTTATTTTATTTTTTTTTTAAGAAAAATCATTTCATACAGACACCACTTAACACTTTTCTAACAGAGTTTTTCTATTCTAGAAAGGTTTCTACCCACTACAAAGCAACACTGTTTCGTTTTTTTGGAGTGTTCATTTTCTTTGAATTTCCTCTATCTACTTGATAATTTTTACTTAGATTTTCTTCACCTACCACTTGGAAAAATGTTTCTAGCGTTATTTTTCTATTATTTTCCTTTATCATTTAAGTGTGTAGGCAACCGTATCAGTTATGGGAAAGAGTTGGGATACTGTGTGATCTTTGAAGTACACTTTTTTGTTCTACTTGTAACTAAGAAAAATATCACTGGGAGTGCGACTGAATGGTTTAGTTGTACGCCTACAGGCACGCTCTACCAGTTTTATATACGCTTTTTACAGAAAGTTTCTTGCCAAACAAAACCGAATATATAAGACACCTGACTCAAATGAGGACCACGTAACTCAAATTAGCCTAAAAATGCAATATTTTGTGGATTTTTACGATAAAATCAAGCTATCTACAAAGTTTATTAATTTGCTTGATTATAGCAATGAAAAAACAATTGTGAGCCGTCACGGGACTTCTGGCAGATGTGAAACATTGAAATAATTTTGTGTGTTACCCGTCACACGTGTAACGTAGTAAATAACACTATATAAAATGTAGGCTTACGAGATGAGTGTGGCAAGACAGATTGCGTACAGTCATTTGCGCATTACCTACAACTACGTATAATACATATTCCATCATATAGCATGGAGAAGCGTCGCCACAGTCTATATCGCCACGCCAACACTCAAGTTTTCAAACTTTTTTAAATATGCGCTTCCAGATAACTTTTGGCTAAATAGGCACACCAGTATTTACGAATTATTTCTGGTACATCATCATTTTTTTGGACTCAATGTAGAACCAGGAAACCAAACGTTTTACGCACTTAAAACATTTAAATAAATATCACCTGTTCTTGTTCTACCTTTTTCGTGGATGGGTAGAGCTTTTTCCGTTCATTTGTGGATGTTCTATCAAGATAAGATCAAGTAAGCTATTAAGGACCACGGTTGATTACAGCGAGTCTTATTAGTCTGGATGATCTTAGAACTAAGAAAAAAATAAATTAGCAATTAAACTTTATAAAACGGTGCTATTACTGCCAATGCATGCACAAATCGCTCGCTCCTGATAAGATGAAGTCATCAGAGACTTCGAATTTATTTCATTGACGCTATACCGACTACAGGCACCTATAAGTAAGGAAATTTCTTCATAAAATTATTTGGCGTGTAATTTTGAATATGGGCCTTATTATCTTCTGAGCCTTATAAATAAACAAATTATGGATGCCTTGAGTCTAAATATAATAAAAGGTATTTTACGAATAATCAAAAAGTGAATGGTACAATCCATAACTTATGCACAGATGACTGCTATGTGTTGACTGCTACACAGCACAAAGTAATATACACTATTTTCTCTTTCTAATAGAAAGTGTTCTCACTCACTACGATAAAAATACTAGTTTAAATTTCCTATTAGCAGTTTTTACAAATTTCAAAGAGTCTCTTGGAGTTAAATTTTAACTATATTAAACAAATTAAAATTAAATTTATAACTAGTATCAAAATGTGGGAGGCCATTCTGTATACGACGGTAAAAAGAAACAAATCTGTAGAGGCAAAAAACTTTTGCACTGTGAAGGTGAAATCTGTTATTTCTCTTGAATTTGTCCAGTCTACGTTTTTATCATCTTTTAATGAATTTTTTTACAAAAGCGAACATAGTTATTGTATTTTTGTAGCATTAACGCATATTGTGATTTATTTTTGTTAAATATTTAGAATGTTTCCGCTAAAATAAAACCACCAGCTGAAATTTCTAACCGAAAATTATTTATGAAAACGTACTCCCGGGGAGAAAAACTATATTAAAAGTAAGCTTTGCTACCCGTAATGCTTTTTATTATAAAATAAGCAAGTGAAAGATAACAACTAACAGAGTTAATTGATTATATACTTAACATATGATTGAATATCTTTGGTTGGCCAAAATTTCAACACGTTATCTCTTTGGATTAAGTAGGTTGTTTCTATGTACACCTATACCAAAATTTTGTTTGTTCGGTCAATATTTCCTATCGTTACAAACTTTAGCCTAAAATTAATATACTCTGACATATTTTGTATGTCGAGTATAAAAAAAGGTATTTCGTTTAGTTTATGCAGCTCCTATGCAGTGAACTTTTTCTATAATGTGTTAATAAGTGTATCTTTTGTCATTGTTGAAGAGATGAAATTTTCTTTTTTTTTTATATTGCTAGGTGTTTTGTAATGTTTTTACATCATCGACTGTTGGTCCAAGATACTTTGATGAACTTTTTTGAAGGCTATCATTTATTTCATGGTTTAAAAACGCTTTAAATGTTTCATTTTTAAGGTGCATGAATTATTTTTAGAGTGTGATTGATATAACAAAAGTTGTTAAAAATATTGAAGAATGAAACAAACGTACGGTGTCCTACAAAATAACGAATTCGTTTGTGTTAATAATAAAAATCAAGAAAACTATTACAAAAAAAAAAAAAAACAATACTGAACTATAAAATCGCATTTGATAAAATGTCCTTAGTATAATTTTCAGTTATTTTTATAAGACAATAAATAGGTATGAATTGTACCTTAGATACAAACGTAAACACTTAGTTGAAGTGCTACAACAATCATAAAATATCATGTTTACTAACACTATTAATATTTTTGTCCCTTTTTTGTACCATGTTCTTACAGGCACATTATTTTTTATGAATTATTGTATATACAGTGTGTTCAATTCCAAGTGTCGCCAGCCTCGTTTTTCTCATGCATTATCCGAAAAATATATTAATAAAAAAAAGCATTATTTTCCTCAAGTATATCTATAACAGAGGTCATCCACATCAATATTTTGTATCTACTATTTAAATTTATGATATGGGTGGTGTATATACTAAAGATAAGGATTTGGTAGATTGAAAAATGCTGTATTTTTGAAAGGAACTATGCTGACGTATATCTGGACTTGCAACGGCAAAACTGCAGAAAACCTTCTTAAGCAAAGCTTGTAATTTCATTCTTATTCATGCACTGGCTAATTAACCGGCCCATAAATAATAAATTAAAAATATCCAGTGCTAAACTTCTATGCCATAATCTCACAGCCAAAATAGACAAACACTTACACTTAATGCTTTAGTTGTCTCCGCCAATCTGTTTGTATCTATAGAGTTTGAATTTGCGTTAAATGTTTTTATTAAAATACTTAAAAAGTATTTGTATACAATGCACCACAGTTGTTATGATTTACTAACCCTGTAGTAAACACTGTATAATGCTTTCTATTTTGTTCTCTCTACGTTAAGCCGATTAGATACTTCTATCTCATTCTCTCCCACGTTTTATCCTATTGATACTACCATCTCCTTCTCTCTCACGTTATATTATTTTACGTGGTTAACTTTTTTTACTGTAAAGTAATGAATGAATATCCCTGTTCCATCCGGAGAATTTCTCAGCAAGGTTTCATAAATTTTCTGATAAAATTTTGATCTGAAAGTCTTTTACTAGGTTCATTTTTTCAGGTAGTCAATGAATTGACTACTCGAAAAAATTGGTACACACGGTATGTGTTTTTGTTGACTATTATTATTTAATACACATAAATCCGTATAAAATGACCAACCAGGCCCCGAACCTAAAGTGACCTTAGTCTTGTTTTCTCTTCACCTTTGTACTCCACATTCGCCTGTCTTCATGTCTTTCTGCAATGCTTGTATCGAATCTTTATATGATATTAAATAAAATATACATGTGTTTGACACAGTCAATGACAATCTAATATTTTACATTGTTTTATTGATAAAGGCATGTTCACATGGGATTCTGTCGTTTGTTGGAATGTTTATGTATATCATATGTCACGTGTTCTGCATGCTAAATACGCAACCTTAATCAATTAAATCATTTTATTCTTGTTCAAAATGTTTTAATAGCATGTAAAAATGAACCTAGTAGAATGCATTGTATATACCAGGGTAGATAATTTTTGAAAGGGAAAAAAATTATAGTAAAATGAAGCCAACTGGAAACGGAAGATAATATGATAAACATGAAATGAAAAATAAATTACGAGCGATCTGATGTCGACAAATAGAAGGGGGTGAGTTTTTAAGGACGAAACACGGTTTATTTCAATTACTGGCGAAACTATAAGTCCTATGGAAAAAAAGGTTATTTGAATTTGTAGATCTTTTTATTACCTACAACTTTGTCATTTAACCTTTTTCCATAGGACATGTAGTTTTGCCGAGAATAGAAATAAACCGCGTTAAAACTCACTCCCTCCTACGTCCCGAACTCAGATCGCCCGTAATTTATTTTTCCTTACATTTTTATCATATTTTCTTCCATTTCCAATGGATTTCACGCTCGGCAATTTCGACGATAACGATCTTACTAATGCTAGGAAAATGTGGATATCTTTTCACAAAATTTCAAAATCTATTACTCTATTACTAGCCGGACTTGCAACAAACGAAATTTAATATACCGTCGTATATATTCAGAATATAAAAAAGAATTAAGGTAATTAGGTGTTAATAGTAATTAGAAGGTGAATAGAGGTATTCTCCGTATCTCTGTTATGTAGTCGAACAAAAAGCATTACTTGAGAAGATGGAAAAAAAAAGGAGTTATCCAAGTAAATTAATAAATAAAAATCCATGTACAGAGTGTCACACATCTTATGTCTTGTCTCTATTATGATTTTAGATACTGTTGGAAGTTAATTCATTTATTTTTAGATATATAATAAAATAGAGGCCAGAAAATGGGTTCTAGATAAAAAAATTCGAAAAATGTTGACTCTAAAGGCCGTCCCTGCAACTGCCCGCTGATTCCATCACTAAGCACTTAAAATTTAACATATTACAATATTTTTGAGCTTTGATGTTAAAAAAACACTTGTTCCCGAATATTTCGTTAACGATATCTCTCGAACCAATCAACCGATTTTCACGTTCTATCAACATGATTTTTTTAGCTTTATTAATTTTTCTTTCATCCAATACGATCCGAAAAGAAATGTAGACGTTATGTAAGAAAAACACTTTTTTGAAATATTTAGTTCACGATATATCTCGAACGAATCAACCAATTGGTTGCGATCGATGTGATTTATCAAGGTTAACACCTGATTAGTTTTTGGAGTGAATCGATAGAAACCGTTTAAAAGTTATTCCAAAAAAACAACATAAAAAATAAAATTATTTTTCTTAGTTCTTTTGAGATTTCTCAAAATCTACCAGTTCAAATCGATCGAAATTCAAAATTTTGGTTTGGTTAAGTTAATTTCACACACTTATGGTATGGAATCCATAATGGTTTTATCCTAATATTTACTAAATAAAATATTAAACGTTATTTCAACAAAATATTCTAAATTACGACAAATTACTCCATAATCAATCAATGCTAAAATCAAACGTGTGGGTAATTAAATATAAAGAGTCAAACCTGAGACAGGTCACTGGTAGGAAGCGTCTTGTTACTAATTAAGGTATTTAGATAATAATTAAGGTAATAATTAAGATATGTCTTGTTACTAATAAAGGTCACAACTTCGTAATCAGAGAAATTTCATTTTTATAAATATTGGCCATAAATTGCGTGAATTTCACCGCTGTGTGTCGACCTGTGTCACTAATTTAAACGAAATGCGTAGTTGCCAAGTTTCTGAACGAATATTTATAAATTTGCGACAAAAAATAGTGAAGATGTTCAAAACGGATGTTTTTTTCACCTTAATGCTGGTATGCCGTTAACCATTCATCGGATTTAGATGAAATTTTACAAGTACACTGCTGGTGTAATTTTATATTTCAATTATTTTTATTTTATGAAATATTCTCAATAATGTGTGCCATCCTGTACATACAGGGTAAAAACAAAAATCTGAATGCATTCTTTTATAAAATAATTAATTTAAAGTAATCAACTTAATGGAAAAAGTTTTTCTCTATTTTTTCCCATTTTCTCTGTTGTTATTCGAAATACTATACGTTGGACGCAGCAAAAACACACTCACACACATAATTCGTGAATAAACAACGTAGCTCTACGAAATGAATGTAGCATAGGTAGGTAGGTAAGTAGCTCTCTTTGATTTTATTATACACAAAAAGATAATGGCTTTGTTATAATTTAGTTGTAGCTAACATTTATTTTGAATTACTGTTTCTTAGTTTTATACAAAACATAGGTCGATTTGTATTGTGATGTTTGTTACCTTTGTATAGTTGCTTTCTTTGAGCTTTGAGCTTTAAAGACGGTAATAAATAACATGTGCAAACTTTGTTTCATTAAACACAAACATTTGTTGAACAAAAATATGAAATATACAAGGAGTTATTAGTTTTTACTTAAAAGACTCATGTAACTTCAAAGTTGTCATTAACTACAAAGTTTTGGAATGAAAACATGGAAATTTAACTCTGAAAACAAGAAACTTTATACAAGAATCTTAGTTGGAATTGGTTAAAAAATTTCTGCAATTAATAAGAAAGCCTGCAGTTAATAAGTATACATAAATCTATAACCAATACAATTGGGAGAAGCACATTACATTCACTTTGCAAATAAAGCGTATTTGTCTATCTGTCTTAAAGAAATGGAAAATCGCGTCCAAAACTTCTACGAATGAATATGAACAAACTTTCATAAATTCATAAATTGTTTTAGGGTAGTCACAAAGCTCGATTCATTTCGATTACTGAATGTTCGACAATTTAAAAATTTATTGATGTAATACTGCTTTTGATGCGTTTGGATGAGAGTGAGCTGCGCGCGCACGATCATATAAAAATGGCATGATGAAGTTGGCTACAGAATAGAATTAATAATAATATATATTTGTTTAAATGACTAAGGGCCCCCGCAGACTACTGTAGTGCGCATATGCATTCCTCTCCATACTGATTAAGAAGCCGACCAAACTATCGGCCTATAAAAAGTCTGCAATATTGCGGGGGCCCTAAGTTAACTTAAAGGTATGGGAACTGAATATACAATACTTACTGTATCGAATTTTTAAGAGCATTTTTTTTTTTTGCTTACCTACGAAATTAAAAAAAAAAAATAGAGATGTTAATTAGAAAAGCTAACTTCAACATTGAACATGAAAAACAAAAGCTTTAAATTAATACAAGCCAGAAACTCTGTTCCTTAAATAATGTAGACACAAAGCCAAGATTTGATTGAAATAAAATGAAATTACTATTGAAAGTTTCAAAGCTCGATATATCCATGTGTAATATTTAAAAGAAGCTTTGTGTCTCACAAAGCTCTACTTACACGTTTCTATGTTATATTAATATTTTCTACTTTGTATATATGCATGACTCAAATGAGCACTTTGAGCACTGAGCAATGACTTGGTTTGTAAGAAACTTGTATAGTTATATTAAGTACATAGTTGAAAAAGAATAATGTCGATATGCGCTTTTAGAGTTTGACCAACTACTTCCTGGTAATTTTCCTTTAAGGAATAGCTTAATGTCACATTATTCAGGTGCTTTTTCTGGCCCGTTTCTATAACAAGCACACAGCTAAAAACTGTCGAAAGTTCTGTATGCGATTTTTGTTTGTATTATTTGCCAACTGAAATAGCGAATGTCCACCATTTTTGACCAGGAATAAAACTTTTCTTGGAATGAAAACTGCTATGTAAAACTAAGTCACAAAAAAATTTTAAGTAGTAATGTCATTTTGGGATATCATAAGACAGTGTTGTATTGAAAACAACTTGAAAAATGGGGGTCATACACGAAAATTTTCTCTGTAATTGCGACTAGGATTTGAAAATGTTGATGCATCTGCTGTGTTGATGCTCAAAATTCTTTGTTTCAGAATGTCGAGATAAGGCCAAATTAATTCGATGTCGAAGGCAACAGAAATGTTATATTAATAATTTAAGGAAAGTTATTGCTTTTTAAGGACTTCCCAAGATATATTCCCGATAATTTTCTGGAATTGAATAAATTACGACCCTTGCAGTTGGAAATATTCATATCCGACTAACACAATAGAAATACTTCAAAGTGAATTTTCAGAGCTAGGATCCAAAAATCGGCAATTTGGCATCTGATTGAGTGGCGACACTTTTGACTAAACCATTAAATTTTTATATCAAGGTAGATAATTTTTGAAAACAAAAAAAATTATGGTAGAATGAAAACAATTAAAAACACTAAGATAATATGATAAAAATGAAAGGAAAAATAAATTACAGTCGATCTGAGTTCGGGTAGTAGGGGGGGTTAGTGTTTGAGGATAAAATTTGGTTTATCTGAATTTCCGGCAAAACTACGAGTCTTATGGAAAAAAGTTAAATGGCAAGGTAATAAAAAGGTCTACAACTTTTGTATTCACACTTTTTTCACATAGCCTCAAAATTTATCTGAAAATTCAAATAACCAAGTTTTTAGTTTTTTACTTTTATCTTTTACAAAAAAGTTTTTTTTCACGCAAACTTACCTTTTTATGTTCCAAATACACTGTAATGTTTTTTCGATTTAAAATATTTATTTTTTCACCTTATTTTGAATAAATATCGAAAAAGCACCCTAATTTTCAATCAAAAAATTTTCAGTATATGTGAAAAAACTGTCAACTGCCAAAGATGTAGATCTTTTTATTACCTACAACTTTGTAGTTTTGCCGAAAATAATTTTCTTGCACTTTTTATCATTTATCAAGGCTTCTACTCTGTGGTATATTTATATCCAATTCCAGATGAAACGAAGAATTTCTATCAGAAAGTCTTAAAAAAATAAAAGCTGCATATAAAAACGAAGTAGATATGGTATATAAGCTTATACGTTTTGTGTGCTTTTATTCAGCACCATATTAGTCAACAGAAAAATTGTTCCCTAGTGTTATTTGTTACAACACATAAAGAATATATAAACATGTCATAGACTATGTTTATTGTACTTACTTATAATGTTGTATCAACTACCAACCTAAGAGAAAACTATTTTACTATATGTATTATAAATGAAAAAAGAAAATACCCTGCCAATAATGGCCACAAAAGTTTACTTAAAAAGCTATATCTCCAGAACCACATGCCCGATTCAGCTAAAATATGGATCTAATATGAAAATCTCCATTTCTAAAATATAAAATCTTCTATACCGGCAAGCTGACTTCATAAGTTTTTCAAAATATTGATTTTCAGGGAAAATCAATTTTTATAAAATCAAAATAATTTAAAAAGCGTTATTTAGAACTACATCTCTCGTATACATACAAAATTTCATCAAAATCAGATGAATGGATCACGATATATTTAAGTGGGAAAACCTCTCAGGAGGTTGTTTAATCTGTGGAATGGCAAATGACTGGTGAGATGTTGGTAACATCGCACTAACCCGAATGCCTACATTAATGTTAACTTAAAATTTACAAATATTTGTTGAGTAGTTTTTGATTTATGGATCTTCGTCTGAATGAGTGTCATAATTCAACAAACAGGCAGAAGTGAAGTTCCAAAATGTCGATATACATTAAACTTCTTGAACTAAAAGCGAATTTCGAACTAAAACTTTCTCTAGGAGTGCTGAGCAATTTTTAATTTAAACCTGTAGGTTTTCGTTTCCAAGATGACGACTTCACCAAAACTGGGTTGCATGCACATGCTCAGAGATACATTGTAAACCTCGAATTATATTTTTTATTTAAATTATTGTTTTAATCCTTTAATTGTTGCATCATTGTGCAGTAAAAAAAGTGAGTACTAAATATGTTAACATTTATAAATATCAAATTTTATTGTGTGATAAAAATCCAAGCAAACCATTGTTATTTTATTATTTTCACATCTATAGGCAGTTTCTATGACTCCCACCGTTTTTTTTTTTTTAAATAAGAACATCATACTCCCGATATAGAATAGTTATATATCGGAAGTAATTTAAAATAAAAAGTATTATTGTTTTACTTAGAATCATTAAATTAATAATTTAGTAATAATGTTGTTCTTAATTAAATTTGACTTCACTAAACACATAAATCTTACGAACAATACTTACTTATACACGGGTAGGTTACACAATACGAGTGTAGCTTCGAATAAAGTATAAAGCAATTATATATAGTACAATATAACTTCAGTTGAAAACAATAAACTGAAATCTAGTAACAATTTATATTATAACGACTCGAACGAATTGAGGTCTATGATATTGTATTTTGTTTGTATTAATCTACTTATGTTTGTTGCGCTGTCATTTTTGAACATATTGTCTGATTTGGATGAAATTTGGTACAATTTAGGCCATCTGCGGGATGATTAAGTATAAATTTTTGAGTAATCATTTCTTTCGTATACAATAGGTTAAAGTTTTAAATGTAATTATTGATATTTGGATATTATTTTCTAAATCAAAGAGACGTGGCTTTTATTTTCTCGAAGGCTTGGTATCAAAAAAAAAAAAAAAGATAGTTTTGAGTGAGGTAGGTCAGTCTTCAGGTCACAAAATATATATATATATATATATATATATATATATATAATAAGATTAGAATACACACTGATTTATTAGATTTGATGAAAAATAAAAATCAAAAATGAATTTTTACATAGGAATTTTTTTCTTACGAACAAATTAATCATTCGTCTAAAGTTC
This sequence comes from Chrysopa pallens, assembly GCA_020423425.1. Classification (NCBI taxonomy): domain Eukaryota; kingdom Metazoa; phylum Arthropoda; class Insecta; order Neuroptera; family Chrysopidae; genus Chrysopa; species Chrysopa pallens. Next base: position 23,720 of record JAEMTY010000087.1, read on the forward strand.
AATTTTCTGGTCACATACATGAAATATATGAAGGTGTATTAAATTAAGTACAAAGTTTATAAAGCTCGAAAACATTGAAGTAAATAAGAATCGCTTTATTAGCCCATTCCTGTCTGTTCGCTCAAGATTAACTCAAAAATAAAAGTATATATCGAAGTGAAATTTTGTTGCCGTCTACTTAAATTAATTTCAAGATTGTATATGAGCAAAATCATGCGATCAATTTCGTCCCATGGATTCATGATTCGAATTTTTAAACTATAGAATATAGAAGAAAAATTCCATTACAAGTAAATCAATTTTTGTTTCTTAAATACATACAACTTTGGTTTGAAACATTTATTAATCGGTCGCATATATAATTTAATACTTATTTATTATTAAATAACAAACTGTTATAACAGTATGTACTGCATATTTAAAGTATTTTATGAATACTAATGATTATTACTGTTTGAAATATTGATTCTTATCTATATTTTGGATATTTTTAATAATTAAAATTATGTGTTAATTATTTAGTATCGATCAATTTAAAGATCTTTAAATCATCACGTAAAAACTTTGATAAAACTATTTATCGAAACGTAAAGAATTGGCCTGTAAATTAATTGTAAGAATATTATTTAACCGAACAACAGATTGTGTAAATGATTCCTATTAATAGGTCAAAAATATATTGATTTTTATTTATGTGAAAGCTAGTAACTATTGAAGAAACTTCGATTACTATAAAGTAGCCATCATCAGTATGAATTAGCTCAGAGAATCATTACAACTAGTTAATTCATACTGAAGATGACTACTTTGTAGAGCCGAAATACGTATTTATAAAAATACAGAATAATTTGTTATAAATGGTCAACATAGTTTTGTTGTTATATACCATTAAAAACGGCAGTTACTATTTGAAATTGGCGCCCTTAACGGATCGGCCAATTTTCCCCTTGCAAATATGGAGGAAAGAGTGTCTCCGCTAAATGAGATAGAAGCAACATGTTAATATTGAAAAATTAATTACATTGAAAGTACGTGGTAAATTATTCTGAAATTTTTGCAGTGTATATTTGGAATATAGTTCTATCAATTAAAAATTTTTTTTTGTGGCAGAAAGTTTGCCAATTTTTGACAAACCTTCTATTTGCGGAGTTATTGAACAAGGACACTCATAAGAACTCGTGTATTTTTGTATAACTTTAATTATATCTCTTAAACGGTGTGGTAAAATTTTGGACCCCACACTGACGTAACGTAATTATCGATATCAACCAAAGTTAAGCAACAACAGACACAGTCAGAACATAGATGACTTAACATCTACGATTGTCGTGTATTGTTGTTGTATAGATTGAATATATATACTCACTGTAGTCACTATATAACTTTATTAGTTGAAAAAGTTGCAAAGTGACTTACAAACAAAAAATCTGTTTATTTCTATAGGTCCCTTTAATTATAATATTTCGTATAAATATGTCATTTGGCTACCAAACTACCTTAACTAAGAAATAACAATTAAAATTTCTAACTAATAAATTCTTGAGTAAAGATAAGTTTTAAAGAGACAGTTTGTACTTTTTGATATAAATAAGAACAAGACCAAAAGAATCAGCCACGTGAACTCAAATCTCAACTAATTCTTTTTAACAATAAAACACAACTAACCAGTCATCCAAGAAGTCTTTCTTTACCTTCTTTCAAAAAGGTTTGTTCGCTTATACATAGCACAAGTAACAGGCGATAGCAAGGTAGTATGTGTTAATTAGTTTAAAACTATTAAAAAGAAAATGATAGATTAAGTAACTAATAAGTTAGTGGCGTAACACGGTTTTGCTGGAGTATGTATATTGAATATTTCATGTGAGTCATTTAAACCAGAAGACCAACAAATTATGCCAATAGAAGATTATTTATTGAGGTGTGATTTGTAATTCTATAAAACAAATATTTAACGTTTTAATATAGCAATTCTTATGAAAAATTTCCATAGAATGGCACATAAATAAACGAATTAATTCGCTTGTGTTCATTATAAGAAATTTTTCTAATTTTGAGAAAATTTTTGGATCTTGGTTTCGAGCCAATATTTAAACTTAATTCAGCTTTTTGTGATTTTTTAAATACTTTTCATAGTTTTAAAAATCGATGTAATTTATTTTATAGGTTTTTCTGAGATAATAAATTAAGGTCTAGAAAATCAAAAATAACACATATTTAGCTATTGAGTGGCTAGTTTTCAAGATATTGGTTTAAATTTGTCAGGAATATTCAACTCCGGATCCTATTTTGGGTGATATGTCAAAAACTAAGGTCCCAGCAAACCAAAAATAACACACCGAATATTAACCTCCCGATCGAAATTCGGGCGATACCTAAAAAACTTCTCATTCAATCGTTATAAGGAAGTTATTTCTGCTGATCAAAATACACTTTAAAACGCATATCTAACGAAATTGAAAAAAAAAATAATTTCTCGGTTTTTCGAAATTTTATTAACGGGTTTTTAGAATCGAAAAATGATTTTGATTTCGATGAAATTTTGTTTATAAGAAGTTTTTGATATACAGAATTCAAAAATAACATTCTTTTTTAAAAATGTCTGTGTGGTTTTTGAAATATCATCCGAAATTCGATCCGAAGGTGAATATTCGAAATAAATTTCAAGTGATATCCAAAAACCAGTAATCCATTCATAAAATAACTGTTATTTTGATGTCTTGAGAACTTTGAAAGCCTACAATTAGCAATACTTTCTTGTTGTTGAGTTTTTGTCAATTTTAAACGCAGAATTACAAAAACAGCTTGTAAAAATTTCAAAAAAAGCTTTGGGGTGGTATTGAAAAAAATGAATAACGAACTAACTCATGTACAAAGAAAAAAGATTCTAACGTTGATGAATTATGATTTTTTTTCATTAATTAGTTTTTTAAGCCCATAATTTTTACGATAAAAAATTGTGCAGGAGCTGCTAATATAGTTCAAAATTTAAGGATTAAAAATTAAAATATAAATATTTGATAAAACTTTTTATCAATTCGTATTATAAAATTGTTCTATATAAAGCTCTGAGCAACAAGCCACCCTGTACAATTTAATAAATTGGTACATATTTAAGTTATAAATTTATTAAATACCCCTCAGAGATAAATTTATAATTTTATTTTGTATGTATAAAAATGTTTCGAATTAAAATAACTTTTTCGTATTTATCATTTTTCATATATTTCAAAAATATTTCACAATTCCAGTTAATCAAAATTATACAAAAAATACGCAAAATATTTGCAAATTGATAACGAGTAAAATAATTTTCACCAATGTTTTGTGAAAAATTCAATTTTTCCTTGTCAAATAATAAATTTTTTTTTATATTAAAATTAAATTAAATAAAAAACCTTTGGTAAAAATTAAATTTTTTAAAATATACTTTTCGGAAAATGCCTCTGGATTAAAAGCCATCGAAAAGATCTTTCGAGTCAATTAAATTATCAATATTCTAGTTTTTTTCTATATTATTTCAACAACGGTTGCCCAAATACAATATCTACCTAGATTCCGAAAAATATCATGTCAGTAGCTTTTTGAAGCTTTTTAAATCGAATTTCATGCATTTGTAAACTCTCATGGTCTCACATCAAACTGCATGATCCGTGGGTAACGTAAGCTGTTTCCGAATGCATAAAATAAAAAATTTGTATGTTATTAAATTGTAATAAGTGGGGCAACTTACTCCTTTTCGAAAATTCTAAAATGTGAGCCGTTTACTTTTTCATAAAATTTTCCATTGGAGGCCCACAAGTCTTGAATTGATAGATATTTTGTTTTGTTTTTATTGCCAATAGGATTGGCGAAATAATGAATCCATAGTACGACAGAAAATTTTACGGACCCCTTATAAGAAAGGTCTCAATTTACAAAAATTTTCGGAAATTAAAAGATTGTTAAACTAATCATGCAAAAGGCATACATTTTGAAACTTGAATCTTGTCATCCCGAAAAACCTGGAACTTCCCAGCTGGCAAAGCATACAAATTTGGGGTAGGTCAAAATCAGTTTAAAGATTTAATATCATCGGAAATGAAACAACATGTAAAATTTGACCTTCGTAAGAAAATTGAAATGGATTTGAGTTAGCAGAAGATTTGACCAAAATAACGCAACGCCAATTATATATAAAAACTTGTCAAAATAAAAAATTATAAGTTTTTTCAACTGTCAAAATCATCTGTCTGTATCAAACCTTCATAACACTCACTGCCATCTTTTGTAAATAGATAGAACTAATTTGTACTTCTAATTGATTTTTTCTTTTGTAGATATTCATAATTTATTTAACTCATGAATAAATTAGATATTGTTTGAATCAATAAAATCGATATTTTGGAAACATACAAAATTCTTTTTCAGACATCATCCACTGAGAATAATCATAAATAAATTTCTGCATAATCATTATTTTTACAAATAGAACAGAAGACACAAAACGAAATCTGAAGTTAAAAAGTTTATGCTTTTATCACTAAAAAAAAGTTTTTTATTATGCTTTGTTCAAACAATTTATCATAAAATAAATACGATGCAATTGAAGACATATTAGAAACAAACATACAAACATACAAAACAAACTTATACTATTATTATTATTATTATTATAAAGTTTATACAAACAAGACTATCGCAACATCCTTAAGGAATTATAGAGAATATAATACAAGATATCAAATCTATAGTCTACTGTCATAAAAGAAATGAGTGGGGGGCTCCTCTTGTGTGACCATTCGAGTAAAGAATTATTGTCATGCATATTATTGGCTCAAATTATTTGAGCATTAATAACTCCTGCAACAGTCTCGTAACATTTAACAATAATATCAAAATTCAAATTATTTTCAAGTGGAAAGATAAAATAATTACAAAAATTTAATCAAAACACCGGACTTGGTTCTTTACTCAAATTTTACTTGCTTTTTGTATTTAATAAATAAAATTTTTGAAGTTATACTTCTTGTGCGTGTTATGAAAAATGATGAGAGTGAAATTTTAAGATGCGTGCGCATGTCCATCACACAAAATTCACAGGTTGAAGCTGGTGTTACGATTTATTTTACACTTAATGTAAGAAAATATATATTTATTTATTGAATTTGATCAAATTTAAACTGAGCTTTATTGATTGTGTTGGCTGATCCTTCTCCAGTCCTTTTATTATTTTATTGTAATTAATTATTTGCATGCAATTAAAAATTATTTTTTAATGATGCCAAAGAATTTCTGACACGCACCCATTTTATTTTTAATAAAGTTTCAACTCTTCGTGCAACAATTCTTCATAAAAATCCTTCTAGACCAATAACTTCTTAAAATGCAGACCTGGAGATCATTCACCTCAAGATTTTATAAGATAAAATTGCACTATAACTATAAATAATTTATGGATGAAATGTTATTTAACTTTGGCAAAAATAGGTGCAACTGGAATTAGAATTGGTGATCCATAATCTAAAAAATCGTATAATAGTATAATGGCCATACTTTCTTCACCAAGAAGAACACGGGAGATAATTTTTGTACATTTTTATAGTAGACTAAGATCGAATCTCTTTATGTATGAAAAATATTCTTTGAATAAACTTCATGTTCGATACGCTAATTTTTATGCATTTTCTAGGGAATTTACATAACAATAAAGTTACACAGGTAACAAAGATTTTGTATCTTCTTAAAATAAATATAAGGCTAGGTCTGCAGTACCAAAAAAAACTAACAACAAATGAAGATAACAACTAACAGAGTGAATTGTTTAGTTACTAGACTTATTATTGCTTAGATAATTTTAAATTATACATTCATAAAATACTATAAATATCCAGTCTATTGTAATTATTTATTTTATTGACCGAAATTAATATGGTCTTTGGTATAACTAGATTGTCTATGTTTGTTCTGCTGTAACTTTCGAACGCATTATCCGATTTTAATAAAATTTAGTAGAAATGTTTATATTATCCAGGAAATTTACTGTATAGTTTATCCACCCTTTTAAGGAAAAATATCAATTTTTTTTATATAGATAATAGAAATTTGCGAGCTTTTCGATTTTGATGAAATCCGATTGAAAACCATACTTTGAAAAAATTGTATGTATAGTTTTTTGAATGATTTTATCCTCATTTTTTGAGGAAAATCCAGAACTGCCAATTTATTATAGCAATATTGGACAAAATTTTGTAAAATTTCAAAGTTTTTTGCAATCAATGTGAAATGAACTTGCGAGGGCAAATAAAAGAAATTAATGTTTTCTTTAGAACCTACCCCACGCACTTTTGTGCAATCAAGGTATATGCAGTTGTCGGTTGAGTGTGAGGTCTGCACCTCATGCAGGTACTCGAGGTAGATAAATATTTATTAATTATAAAATATTGTATAAACAAATTTTATGGTAATTTTAAAATATAAAATTTAATAATGAAATTAATTATACACATTTATATGCATCATTTATAATTATATAATGTGTTTATTTACCAGACTGTCTTTGGTATGATTAGCCATTGCAAGTTCAATATTGAATAAAGAGACATTTTTGAGTTATTGCTATCCTTAAATCCACGAGATAGTTGTCAAAACATTTTCAAAAGATTAAAAATACTAACTGTATATAGATGGCATTATGGTACTAAACGGAATACAAATTTTACCAAAAAAATCCGAGATATTTCACGCGTAGAAATGAAGTTCAGAAATATAACACCAGACATCACTGTAATCAGAAATTTTATCGGTATACATACAATGAGAACTGTCAGCATCAAAAATGAAAAGAAAAAAGTTAATAATAATTTTAATTAATAAAGTACCTTACAGCATCGCGGACAACTTTGAAATCCAAAAATATATCCAATACTTTTATAAATAATTCAAAATATTTAACAATTGTATACATTAATATTTCTGTGATAAAATCGCGTCAAATTAGATTTGAGCCAAGCAGTTCTTGAATTATTAATTAATATATTCCCATCACCGTACAATAATTAAATTTGAGCCAATTTCAACCTATCGTTTTTAATTTTATATCTTTATATTCGCGGATTTTATTCTTGCATAATTCGAGAGAGCTTAACCACTCCATGGTGTAGTTTGATACAAGCTGCACCAATCCGTTGACTGTTGAACGATGAGACTACTCAACATGTCAAATCATTTCGATAAGATAACGCAATGAACAGACAACAGCGCTCAACTTGTAGCATACGGCAAAAAGACATATTTATTGTCGCTTTATCCTGCTTTTATGACAACGCTAAGGCAAAGTAGAATAAATAATAAAAATAATTTATATTTATAAGCATACTCGGTCACGTTGTGGTGACAATTGATATTATATCGATTGAAAGCAAAATTTGAAGCAGGTTGAACAAAGGAATCCTGTTTTCCCATACAAACTGTTACTCCGCTTTTCACCCCCTTAGGGGTAGACTTTCAAAAAATATTTTCTTATAGGATGCTCATATTTGGGATACCCAGTGCCTCGGTGCTTCATTGCCGTTACCGCTATTAAATGTGTTCAAACAAACTTATAATTTTTTAATATTTGAACTTTTTTTATATACCGTACGGCTTTAGATTTCCATTGTTACAGCTTTTCTTCATTCGAGAACTGAAAGTCACTTCGTAATCAAACTGGTAACAAGTTCCTTTCACGTTTAATAAGAGTAGTCAAATGACTGGTCTTAAACGTAACAGCCTGTACTAAATGTAAATAATGTTAATATCGTATTAATATAATACAATTAAATCAATTGACTGTATCCGGAAGTAATACAATTATTAATAAGCTTTTGGGCTAAAAAATTGAACTAGTAAATTATAGTATTACACAAATACAATTAATCCTATCATATTTTTTAGCCGGGACAAATAAATTTACCAGTAATTTTTCTCGCTAAAACTCGAGAACAGCTGGACCGATTTGGTTAATTTTGGTCTTGAATTGTATATAGAATTGTAGTTCAAGGAATGTTCAAACGGTGAGAAACATAAATAACAAGTAACGGAAAATACTATAAACGACAAGTTAATTTTCTAATACAAAATGTTCCTAGCTGTGAAACATCTTTTGTCTTTTTTTTTCTCACATGTTACAAATCCTATTTGCATCATTTCCATAGAAACTAAAATCTAAATTTGAAATTCAAATTCAAAATTTCTTTATCTCTTCTCACTAGCAGTATGTCGAACTGTAAAATGCATAAAGTGTGCATATCGCATTGTTCAAGTATTACCGGAATCATTCGTGGTTCAGGAGTTCTATATACTATTTTTCATCAAGTATATGAGAACTACAGCACGATCTGCACGAAGTACGGATACACGAGGTATCGGGTATCTCAAATACTGGGCATCCTATAAGATAAAATTTATTCTACCCCTAAGAGGATGAAAAGCGGAGTCAAAGTTTGTATGGAACAACGGGGTTCCTTTGTCCAATCTGCTTCAAATTTTGTTTGCAATCCATCGAGTTGTTAAGAGTATGTTTTATACTTAGAAAATGTTGATGTTGATTAGAAATATATGGCAAAACAACGTCTGTCGGGCCAGCTAGTTCGCTATAAAGATTAATTTTTTGTTTTTTGTTTATTTTCCTAATACAATTTTTTCTGTAACTATTGTTACCATCATTAATTAATGAAATGCTAAAAAATGCAATTTTATTGTTTGTATGATTTGAAATTTTACCAGCATTTAATATCGACGTAAATTTATTTGAAGTGTTTACAATCATATGTTCTATACTTCTACAGACTACAAACAGACTTGTTTTAATTCTTCATAGAGTTCTATAATTCATACATGTACAGGATGTTGCAGATGCATTTGGCAATGACAATATATTATTCGTCATTAAATATACTAAATGTTTATTGAATTCTAGAGTTCTTATGGTCATTATTATTATACTAAATGTTTATTAAATTCCAGAGTTCTTTGAAATTGACAAAAAAAAGTAAGAGTAATTCTGAGAAACATAAAAGGGAAATTCTTAAAGAATAAATCCGGAATAGATATTTAGATGAGGGCCAGTCATGCTTACGGCATTAAAAATGGCAGTATGCAAATGGTCGAAAAGTGTAGTTAATGGTGTAAGTAATTTAGGAACAGACGGGGGAGATGCAACCAACACTCTTTAAAAAAAAAGATAGGTCTTTGAAGTACCCTAATTTTAATATTGACGGCTTAACACTATTTTCAAAAAACACAAAATATTGAATGCTGGATCATTCTTTTCTTTGTAAACAATGAGGGAACAGAAGGCATGTCACAGTAACACGTTTACATGTTTTTGGTTCAACAAGACCCCCAATGATATCGTCCAAGCCTTGAAATTGATGTAGTGAATGAGACTAATGGATCCATTACCCTATTTTTTAACCATGACAATAGAGGAAAATTTTAAACACAAAATTTATTTTTTTCTTCGTAAAATCACATATATAAATAAATATTATTATATATGTATTTATAACTGTATAGACTGTATATTTATAGTATTTTATGAATGCTTATGTCAAGAATGTCAAGAATGTCAAGAATCTAAACAATTAATTCTGCTAGTTGTTATTTTCATACATTTTAATTGATTTTACCCATAAATTCTGTTACATTTTGTATCCAGAGAGACATACGAAGTATTTAATATAGGTGAGCTTTGTAATTATTCATTTTTTTTTTTTCAAAATTAAAAATGAAAATGAGACAATTTTTTTTTTCTCTTTCTCTTTTTTAGAATTTTATATCTGTTTGTGTCTGATGACAGAAAAACATGTTTTCGAAATAAATAACAGAAAATTATGTGCATATCATCAGAGATAATTAAAAGAATGACAAATCAAAATGTTCATAATCATTATATGGCTGTGTTTGTCTGTTTGTAGGTTTGCGTGTAGCTCTTTAAATATCAGATCAGACACAAAGTGATTTTTCATGGGAAAATAATCACACATTCACATATTCAACAAAAAAAAAGACAATGCTTTTGTAATTTTTAAAAATTCACACATTATTTTATACATAAATAATTTTTACAGAACACAGATTACAAATTTCTATCATATTTTTTTTTTTTTTTTAACTTTTGAACAATGTTAAGGAGGCTGGTTGAGTTCTACCATAGAGTAAACATCTGTCACGATTACTATCCAATTTTTTTACCCATAAATACATACAAACTGTTCAATGCTTACAACATGATCGTTTATAAAGACGTTAAATTTTTTTATAATTTTGTACATTTCTTACTTCAAACGATTGCCTTAATAATGCATTTTCTTTTTTAACAATATTCATAATTAAAAGTTATACAATTGTCAATGAGAAAGTTTTCAACGTTTACATTTTTGAACTTCTTTAGGTGCGTGTTTGGATGAGAATGAATTTGTGAGCTGCGCGCGTACGATCCTATAAAAACGACATGATGAAGTTGGCTACAGAATAGAATTAATAATATATATTTCTTTAAATGACTAAGTTAACTTATAGGTATGGAAACTGAATATACAATACTTACAGTATTTTTGTTGTCCACCTCATCAGCAGTATTCAGAATAATAATTATTAAGGTTCTTTTTTGCAAAATACCAATAACAACAACAAATAAATAACACTTCAAATGGTACAGAGAGTTTATTTGGAACTCATAATATATTCATACATATTCTCCTGATACAAATAGTAATAGTTTATTAGGAATTCATAATTTATTTATTATATTGATAAATCATATTCTCCTGATGTAAATAGTAATTATTTTTCACTTTCGTAGTAGATTTTCGAAAAACCAACCATCCAGGTTATGTATGCTTTTTTTTCGATAATTAATTTATAAATAAATAAATAGTCATATTTCTAGCGAATATTTAAATTATGGAATTCAATAGTAGTGGAATATGTAGTCTGATTGCATGCAGCCATCTACCATAAAACGTCTTGTATTTTTAACGATGTTAAAAGTCAACTATCTTCTTTAATTAACCTGTGCTGATGAAACATTTTATATGACATCAGGAATTCCAGATTCATTAAAATTATCTAACAACTGTTATGTTCAACTGACCTGACCCCCTTAAGCTGATATTCGAAAATTTTTGTTTGTTTTTCAAAATCATTTTCATCTAAATATGAAAAAAATTTGGTCCCTTTAACAATTGGATGACTATTTTTGAAGATAAAGCTTTCAAAAATCGATGTTAGAAATAGCTAAAAATTTTAAAGGGACCTATCAAAAAATCTGCTGCTGTATTAAATTGTCTTATACTCTTATAGACTTTCACTTATTTTTGGTAAACAAAATTGGAATTTTCTACATTTTCCTTTATTATTCCAATTTTAAAGAAAAATATACAAAAAATAGGATCGTCAAACATTGAGCTTTTGCGTTCAGTAATTTGTGTTTGTGTTTATTTTATTATTTTATATAGATGATTTTTAAAAACGGCTGAAAATTGCAATTTCAGCACCATATGTTTGAAAATTGTTTTCGTATAAACCGCAAATTTAGCACAAATTTGGCTTATAAACACATATTGTTAATTACAAGACATATTCTTATTATACAAATATAACTGTGTAGACTGGATATTTATAGTTTTTTATGATTTCTAATTAAAAATAGTCAAAACAATGATATTCAATCATATGTCGAATATCTAAACAATTAACTCTGTTAGTTATAATTATAATCACTTGTTAATAAGTAAAATTTAAATACAATTTTCGTCAATCAAGTATAACCAATAAATTTCGATGTTTTATATTATATGCTATCGTATGTATATAGCTTTATTTTATGTATTTTTAATGATGGCAGGTTAATGTAAAATCAAATGAAAATAATCGAAACCATAAATAAATAGAATTAATTAAAGCATTAATTAATCAATTTAAAAATGAATAAACACAATTTATACTGAATATTAATGAATTGTGAATATCGATTTAAATATAAATTTGATTCAATTTATAATAAATAATTGTATTGTTATCGAATTAAAGTTGTAATTGCGTTACAATAAAACTATATCGTTCGTTGGTCAAATGAATTACCGAAATTAACACCGATTTATTAAATTATTGGTTTTTGGAGTACTAAACTAATTCTCATGTATTTTAATACTAAATCAAATCTTTTTCTATAGAAATGTGTAAATAATATTTATACAGTTGAACCTCGATAAGTTAAAGTCCATGGGTAACGTAAAATATTTTAAGTTATAGAGGTTCTAAGTGATCAAGGGTCTATATACCCTTGTATGTATGTACCCTTGTTCCTAGTTACTGAGTGCCAATACAGAGATTACTTATTTAAGTTATAGAGGTTGCGTATTTTACGTTATAGAGGTTTTGGGCTCTGATGGGAAGAGAACATATTATTTTTTGAAGTTATAGACATTTTTAAGTTACTTAGAGGTTTGAGTTATCGAGGTTCTACTGTATAACATAACTAGCTGACCCGTGCAAACATTGTTTTGCCATATAAATTTTTTCTAATCAACATCAATATCTTCTAAATATAATTACATATTCCCAACTCCCTAAATAATGCAGCTGAGACAAATCAGAATAAATAATGATGCCCCGCCAGGTTGACGCGTTGCTGTGACATTTTTTCCCATTTTATTGATCTTTTTTAAATCATATTTCATCATTTTGGAAATATCACAAAAATTACCAAAAAATCCATAAAAAGTCGTTTAGCCTTAAAAGCTTATACCTTTCCACTTGCCGACCTCAGATCGTCCGTAAATTATTTTTCTTTTCATTTTTATTATATTCTATTCCGTTTCCAATAGGTTCTAATCGAAACCAACCCAACCCATCCCAACCCGACATCAGCTCACAATTTCTAATTGAAAGTAGAACATTGAAAAATATAAAATATTGTAGTAGCATGCAAGCAAAAACAATGCCATTACTATTTGTCAGCTAATTTTAACTAACAGTTTAACAACAATAATTTTCTAATGAATTTTGATAGACAGGTTCAAGGTTGTGGTGAGCTATAAATTTATAAAACAACGTAATACTCATTTCTATTTTATTCTTCTAGCACAGATGATATTAGTTATTTGGGATTAGGAAAACAATAAGAATGTCAAATTCCAAAAATCTAATTACATATTAATTAAATAGTAGTCATTAGAAATCTTTTGTCTATGGTTGCACTCAACCGACTGATTTAAGCTACAATCATTTACGGGAAAGAATTTCAACCGGTTAAGATTACGTAAGGTTTTGTTGAAGATAATCTTCAGCAAACTGTTGTCAAAAGTGGTGATTATAACAACTTTTGTTAAATCATACAGAGCATAGGAAATAGAGAATGATTACGAAAAATCCGTCAGTTTTTTCCTAAAATAGTGAGTATTCTCACCCATAAAGAAATTATGTTGCGAAGCGGACATGTAACAGCTCAACTACTACTAGTTCAACTCTTGAAGACATATTATTTTGTAAAATAAACAGTTGCTGGGAAATTAGAAAAGCGGAAATAATTATCTGTTTGTTGTTTTCCCCTAGTAACCCATACAAATTCACCCACAGGAGTGTAAATGCAGAGTTGTATTAGTAGTCAAGATGATATAAATATATACAAGTACCTTCAACACACAAAGTTATTGAATCAATCTGAAATTATTTTTTTTAGTTGGGTGTCTTAAATTTTGCATGTTCTCATTCACTTAATCTGTTCCAGAGATTGCTTTTTAAGTAAAAATATACGGTAATTCGTGTTTTTATTAAAATGCTGATAGTTTGTAAACCGATTTTGAATGTACATGACAGATATAATTTTGAATGGATCAAAATTTCTCCATATACCAGAAACAAAGTTTCTTCACACGGCCAGATCTTGTTATATTAGTTTTTTTTTTTTACAAATTAACAGAAAACGACATGTTTCATTATCTGCTGAAATTTTCAAGGCAAGTGGCAAGAAACTGAAAATAAAACAAATGAAAATAACAACCTACAAAATTGAATGTTTAGATACTCTATATATATGATTGAATTTTATTATTTGAACAATTTTAAAATTAGTATTCATTAAATACTATAAATATCCAGCCTATACACTTTTATATACTTGTATAATAATATGTATTGTAATTATTAATATGTGATAATGAGCCAAAATTTGAGCTAAAATTATGGAGATTTTACGGAAACCAAAAGTTGTTTGTTTCAAAAAAATAAACATTTTTTTGTAAAATGAACTGTTATTGTTTAAAAGTTGGGTCATAGATCCATTAAAACTAGTAGACCGATTTTGTTCATTCACGAAATTCACTTTTTATTTTTAGAATAAGTCATCAAAATTTCAGCTCACAATCTCCTTTTTGTTTTGGCAAGTATAAAAATTATGATATTAAAAGCCAATACAAGAGCTCTCGTTCATTTTTCGCCGCTTTTGTTAAATATATTTAACAAAATTCATTTAATACTGAATAGTAGATTCAATATTAAATGAACATGTGTGTACAAAGTACGAGTATTGTATTATTATATATGTAATACTAATCATTCTTATCAACCAAAGTCTCAGCTGCATGCCAACAAAACTAAATTGATGATGAAGAAACAAGAAACATTTACCAAGAAAATGACATTTAAAAAGGGGTTTCAGGGGTTGGATGGGATACTCTCCAACTCATATATATTTAAGACTCATCCCTCATTCACCCATTCACCCAAACTTCCTCTATATAACTACTGTAATATTTACAGTTTAGTTACTAATGTTTGTTTGTGTAGTGGTGTTGATAATAAAATATAGGGGACATTCGGGAGTTTAGTTAAAGTAATTTAAGTCTTACGGTGGCTATTTAAATCGTAATTAATTATGCATTAATATTATTAATTTCTGAATCAAATGAATTAATATCGAAAGGGCAAATCGGAAGCAATTTATTGAATTAAAAAAATATTGAAAAACGCATTAATTAGCTGAGATATATAAGGAAAACAGTTTTTGTAAATTTGATTGCAAATAACAAAAAATGAAGTATATATATGTGTGTTTGTGTGAGAGTATGTGAACTGCTTATAACTTTTGAACAGCTCGGCCGATTTCATCATGGGTGGTGCCATTCGAACTGGTAGATTTCGAGAAATCTCAAAAAAACTAAGAAAACAAATTTTTTTTCATGTGCTTTTTTTTTGGAATAACTTTTAAACGGCTCTATCGATCAACTCCACAAACTAATGAGCGGTTGATTTGGTTCGAGAGATATCGTTAACGAGAGATATTCGGGACCAAGTGTTTTTTAACATCCAAGCTAAAAAACATTAATAATATGTTAAATTAAAACGTAATTTGTTAAATTTTAAATGCTTAGGTATGGAATTAGCCTTTAGAGTCAATCGTTTTCCAAATTTTTTTTTCATGAAACATAAAATTTTTTAATTTCTAATGTTACAAATTTACACTGAATTTAATATGCATAGAGTATTTTATAAATATGTATCAATGTGCCCCAATTTACCCGATAATAATAAAAATACTTTACAACAACAAAACTACTATAATAGTCGTAATATGACATAAAATATGTCATCTTTTGGGGAAATGGATTTGAACAGTAATTAATTTTCCAAAGAAAATTATATTATAATTATGTAAAGCATGGAAAAATCTATAAAGTAAAAGAAAAACCAAATATTAGACAACCATTCGGAAAAATACTGTTTAAGCTTTATAATATAATTACAATAAGGGCCTTATTATTATTTGCTCAAATCAAAGTTTCATGAACTCTTAGGGCATGTTATACTTGATATACATTATATGCCAGAGTATTTGTAACGCTATCTAATATTAACCGCACAATCAAAATTATGGCACAAACACGCACACACAAAGACATCAGTGTAAAAACTTTGGTCTACGTTTCTTGTGAGCTTAAAACGTAAAAAATTTTGGTAATTTACGGGTCAAAAATTTATTAAATTATATAATTTTAAATACAAGCGATTTTTTTCATTTTTGTATAAATTATAATAAATTAATTTATTTTATTCAAATTTTTTGTCTTATTTTCTGTACTAAAGCTTGTTCATGAACCGAGGATCATTTACGCATATTGGCTTAGCCCATTCTGTATGAGATGAAAATTGTGTAAATGATGTATATTCTGATGGGTTACAGCTATGATCTTTATCGGGTCCAACACTCACAACAGCAATTAAATAATGTAAATCACCGGCCGCAAATGTTAAGCCGCCCCCACTGTCTCCTTCGCACACATTTTGATCTGCAAAATCAACATACATGAAATAATATAAAACGAAATAAAAAGTTTCACGCAAATTTTATTAATTAAAGTATTATTAATTAAATTAAGATTTTCACCCCCTTTTCCTATAACAAATTTTTTTATTCTTGAAGTTATACTTCTTTTGGCACGTTTGAAAATATGGATGGATGCTTTTTCGATATTTATTCAAAATCAGGTGTAAAAAAATAAATAAGGTGTAAAAAAATTAATTTTGTTTTGTTACAGATTTCGAGAGTAATTGTTGTAAAAATAAGGAACTCACCATCATTACGTCCAGCACAAATTTTATCACCACTACCCATAATTCGTCGAAATTCTGGTTTAGATTCATTAAAACAAATATCATATGGTATATATTTCATTTCAAGATGTTTCAATATTTCAGGTTTATCTCCATTTGGCTTCTCTAAGCCCCAGCCAGCTACCTAAAAAAATAAAATTTTAATAACAAAAACAAATAATAATGTTCATTGTTTCAAATACCTATCAAGTTATGTAAACTTATTTTTAATTATTAACATTCATCGAATACTCTAAATACGTACAGTCTGCGTAGTTAAAAAGAGTTTGTTGTACACTAATACATATTATAATATTTGGGATGAAGTTGTTGCGATTATAAACATCGTGGAAAAAAGAAAGGTTTCGAACAAAAGTTGTACGTCTTTAAGAAACTAACATGTTTCGAACTTTTCTCTATTTCTTTTCATTAATTTTCGAGAATCTATAAACACTGCACAGTTGATAAGTGTCCTTAATAATTTCTAATTAAATTTAATATATGCTGATAAATTTTGTATGAATGCCAAATTTCATCACTTACATATCCTATTGACCCGTTTTTAAAAAAATGTTTTTCAATTTGACCACTCCAATCAACACAGACGGGTTTCACAAGATCCGAAAATTCAAACGGTTCGTCCACAATTATTATTGCTATATCGTTTTGAAAGCTATGTTGTGGCCCTTTATACTTGGGCGGTAGTTTAAAAGACGATGCCTGGATTAAAAAAAAAAAAAAAATAAGAAAACTTCATTATATTGTTTACTGAAAAAATAATTTTGCTTGAACATCATGTGAGCCAGAAATTAAAGTACAAGATCCCGCTGCAGGATACGTGCGTTCATCGGGTTTTTGCTTTCGACCAAATTTTTATGTTGGATCTTCGACAAGTAATCTCTTTAACGATTAATCTGTACGTTGAATAGTTCTATTCAACGTCATAATTCTATTCGTATTATGAGCAAATACGCAAAAAAGTTTTGCATACTAAATATCTTAATCTGCAAGTGTCACCATATTTCAGTGCAGAATTTGTCGATAAATATTTCTCACTCAAATGATAATCAATCACTACCAACTTTGATTAAATATGAAACTTTAATTACATTTCTCTTTTGAGCAAATTGATCACGTGCATCATCCCATTTTCCATAATATTTACCAGCGGCTACTGCATATTTGGCGCCACGTTCAATACAATGAGCGGCTGTAAAAAGAAACATTATCTGACTGTAATAAGTATTATTTTTAAACATTGATTTTTAATTTGCCGATTTTTGAAAATCTTCGATTTTCTTAGCAGGAAGTTAAAAATATTGGTTTGACCCCATTTTGAAAAATCGAGTTTTCATCAGATCTCGACGTGTTGAGGTTACAGGAAGCTTCCTTGACTTCCCCTGTGAGGTTGTCACTATGTCTGTATGTATGTGTTGAACGGCTCGACCGATTTTATCACGGTTGGTGCCATTCGAAAGAGCTTGATCAAAGATCTGAGATTTTTAATACAATCGAACTAGTAAATTTTGAGAAATCTCAAAAAAATTAAGAAAATAATTTTTCTTTAAATGTGGTTTTTTTGGAATAACTTTTAAACGGCTCTGTCGATCAACTCTCAACCTTGATATCGTGAACGAAAAATGACAAAAAAAGTGTTTTTTTTTTTTTACATAACTTTGACATTTCTTTTCGGATCATTTTGGATGAGAAAAAAAATATTATTTAATCTCAAAAAACCACGCCGACGCCGCCAAGAACGTGAAAATCGATTGACTGGTTCGAAAGATATCGTTTACGAAATATTCAGGAACAAGTCTTTTTTTGCTGCATAAATTAGACAATTATTTACCCACCCACCCACCTGTAATTATTGTAGATTTATTAATTATGGAACCACCACAAACATTATTTTTTATTTCACGTTTTCCAAGACGTATTTTTCGGTAGACGCCTACATGCCACGGATATTCTCCTATTTCGGTGGTACCACCTCCAATAATAAATGGTCTCCCCTTTGCACTTCTTGTTCCACATACTAAAATCATAAATTTTTTTTTTATTATGGAAGCAGTAAGGATTAAATTATACCTGATTCAGGTTATATTAAAAATGTGTGGTTGTAAATTTGAAATATCTAAAAATATTAATATCTAAAAATATTAAAATAAAATTAGCTAAAAATATTCTGGTGGTGACACTGTTTGCGAATTCAGAATATTAGAACGTCTCCGGACGCATTCCAGTCATAATGAAGAGGCGCCTCGGATTTATTTATCAATTTTGTTTGTCAAACTTCATGGTTTAATCAAACAGAAGCACATACGATCAAATCAATAGACCAAATAAATTGGTTAAGTGCGCTGCATACGGTCAAATTATTTATTCAATTTTTTTACTGTCAAACGTATTTGTCAAATTTATTGAAATTGTGCAAGCTTGTTTGATGTGTTTGTCAAACGATGTTGTTACACATTGCAGTTACGTTATCCATGGTTTCAAAAAGATAACTGAGATCTTATTTGACTAACACCATTGTACACTATCAAACAGGTTTGTCAAACACAGCGCCAATCAAAATTTCAGTCAAACATGTCAGACAATCTTGCAAACTTTCAATAAATTTGACAAACACATTTAACAAACAAATATTTGACTAATAAGTTGATTGTGAACTGATAGAATTTAGAAAATTTGTAAGTAAAGCGAAAAGTTGAGACGACTGTATTTATTGATTTTAACTGACCTGGAACACATTCTGGTAATTGTTTATCCCAGAAACCATTTTTGCATACTAATTGTTTGCTATTGGTTGGTAAACTGCCACCATTTAATGGGTAATGATAGAATTCTTTGCACGACACTTCGGCTCGAGTTCCAAGCAATACTGGTCTTGTACAATCGACTTCTGATCCATTTCTTGAATTGTGACATTTTATTTCTAGTGTAGATGATTTTAACGGATCGCAAGTTTCTGAAAATAAAAGAATTTGATCATTTCTGTTGATTGTGGTGAGTTAGATGTTTTGTTGAACAATATATTGATCCCAATTCAATTCAAATACAAAACAGGTTATGTTTTTTAAACAAACAACTTTTATTTGAAACATTTTTTCGTAAAATGTTTGGTTGACTCAATTATTGTTAAATATTTGTGTAATATCTTCATTGCTCGAAATCTTCCATCTGCCATTTTTGAAGAATCCTTACCGGTTAGAACTTACAACTGAAAAAAGCTACAACTAATTTGTACTCAAATGAATCAAAACCAGTTCCTTACTCAAACATTTTGGAAATGGATGATTCCATACGTTATCAGCATTACAATATAAATGGGAAGCTCCTATCAATTTGTAGCCTGCTCGGCAGAAGAATTTTAATGAAATAGTTGAAGTTAAACTGTAGTAGTGATACGAAGATACTTGACCATAATAGTAACCATTTTCCGGTCTTGCTGGTAGCGTGCAACTCCATTCTGTGTTATTGCTAAAAATCAAAAACGTGATTTTTTTCTATGAAATATTGACCGCACAAAAAAAAATTTTGGTTTATGTGGTCATAGAATCACCTAATTATTTCAGTTCCGATTGTCCGCCCGTCCGTCATCATAAAAACCAAATGATATACAGTTTTGAAATTTCGGTGATATATTCTGAGCACAAAAAGTCCGTTTAAGTTTGTGAATAAGAAAAATCGGTTGATTGAGTCCAATGGATCATTGAACCAAATTTTTAACTATAAAAGATTCAAATACAAAAATATTTATTTTTTCTAAACAAACAATTTTTGTAAAAGTTTTTCGTAAAATATTTGATACACTGTTCATAATCTGGCACTTCTATTACACCAGAAATTTACAAAATTTAAGAACCCCTCGATATTTTCTCTTACTTTGGAGTAAACTAGTAATATGAACCTTGCAAATTCCACCATGGCCATTTGTTTAATAGTTACCTATCCAGATTGTAGACGGTATCCTTGCACAACGTTTCATCTTCGTCTGAATTATCTGCACACTCTTTGATTTCATTGCATGGGGCATCTCCATTTACACAAGCTCCATACCGACATTGGAAAAATCGGCGAGGACAGTATGTGATATGGTGACATCGTAAATGTGTTTCATCCGATCCGTCTGCACAATCCGGTGTTCCATCACAATTCAACCATTTACTAATGCATGTTCCATCATTGCAAGCAGTTTCATTTTTACTAAAAAGTGGAACAAACATACTTTTTGTAACACTCCCATTACGCATTCACCAGCTTACTTCCCAAGGCAAGCGTGAGTAAAGAAGTCTTACTTCAAAAACTAAAAACGCGCCTGGACTTAATAATGGTAAAATAATTTCAATGTTCCCATGATTTCGTTATGAATAATATACTAATATATGGTCCAAAATAGGGGGCCACTAGTATTGTCCCACAAATAAAACAGCTATTATGCACTTTCACTGTATTCATAATTCCAATTTTGTGCTGACATGCAATTAACAGGTACTGAGTGCTTACAACAGGTAAAAACACAAATTTCTATCGGTGATTATATGAACGCAAGTGATCTGTTTCATTTTGTGTGTGCGATTGTCAGATTCTATAACTTTTGTTGTGTTTTGTTTTGTATAGATTGAACATCTTTATATTAAAATATAGCGAGTTAAAAAGTATATTTTTGTACTAGTCAAATGCCGCTAGTCAAAATTTATTTTATAGATACATAATATAATTCATTCAATTAATTATAATTTTCAATTTTAAGACAATCAATTAGGAAAATTATTTGCTATCTAATAAAATGTTCACTTCAACTGCATCGACCTGAATTGAAATCACGTGTTAAATACGCAATTTTTGCAAACTGCAAGGAATTGAAATAAAAATTCTACGTTTAAAGCACTCAAAAGTAAATGCATTTAAATTTTCTAAAAGTCCATAACAGAAAGATAGTTAAAATTGAAAAATATTAAATACGAATCTGTCAAGCATCGAATGCAGAGCCTACTAATTGCAAGTCAGACGTGCCACCAAGACCATAACCATTTGATTGACTGTCAACTATGGATCAGATCTTTCTATGTATAATGTCTTCAGTCTACCCATTTTTGTATGTATGTAATATTATTTTACCCGCAATTTGAATCTACAACAACATTGCATTCCGGTAATGTTTCGTCAGAATTATCCGCACATTCCTGTCTTCCATTACACTTTGCATTTTCATCTACGCACGCTCCATACCGACATTGGAACATATTTTTCGAACATCTGCAATATTAATTATATTTTATTTAAAATTGTGTTTTGCAAAAAAAAAAAACAAAAACAGTACTAATTTTCATTTTTTGGGCAATTTTAAAGGTGTTCCTGTTTTTAAAGATAAATAATCAAAAAAATCACGTAAAGAGAAAAAGTATACATAGGTCTACCACTTTGCTCAGTGACAACAAAACGATTACATACATTAAGTTACAAAGTATCATTAGCTACCACTTTGGCCAATCTCTCGGGCAGCAAGCGAAACCTGCGGCGAAAAAATTCTTCATCTTTCGATAAGATACATGAGTCGATCCAATTTTTCACTTCTTCATACGAACTGAAATGCTGGGCAGCTAGGTTGTGTGCCTTTGAGCGAAATAGGTGAAAATCAGACGGAGCAACATCTGGAGAGTACGGTGGGTGAGGTAACTCTTCCCATTTCAACGTTTCGAGACATTTTTTCACCACTTTGACAACGTGAGGTCTAGCATTATCATGCTGTAAAATCATTTTATCGTGTCTATCGTTGTACTGTGGCCGTTTTTCTTTTAAAGCACGGATCAGGCGCATCAATTGCGTTCTATAACGCTCACCTGTGATTATTTGAGACGGTTTCAGATGCTTATAATAAATTACGCAAAGCTGGTCCCACCTTTTTTCCGTCCACCACTATGACGGTCTTGGACAGTAAAATCACCACTCTTAAAACGTTGGAACCATTCCCGACACGTTCTATCACTAATAGCCGTTTTACCATAAGTATCTAAGATAATCCGGTGAGCCTTGGCCGCAGATTTTTTCAATTTGAAACAAAAAAGGCACACTTCCCGCAAATGACGAGAATTCGGTTTAAATTCGGACATATTTAATAAAAAATTTATTATCAAAGTAGGGTTATATTAACAAATGTCAAAACAAAGTGACTTAAGTAATTCCAGTGCTAAATTTTGAAAAATGAAAAAATTATTGATTTCAATCAATAAAAAACCCAACGAAATTATATCTGACTGAGAGACAACAGTTGAAAGAGAGACCCCAACTCTTTTTGAAGTTTGTATATTTCCAAAAAAAAAAAAAAACAGTCATATTGGTTGTACACTCAAAAATAAAAATCGATGAAAATAATTTTCTTGTGACCAATTATGCCTGCAAGTTTACGTGACCAATAGGTCATTTTTTTATTGCATATTTTTAATATTTTCTTCAACCGGTTTGTTTTTTATTTTTTTTAAATTTTGAAATAATAGCATCAGTTATTTTAGCATCGGAATTTTTCTTTTGAGGAACAAAATGGATTAATCGGGAAAAAGGATCTTTACATCAGCTATTATCTGTTAAAAAACTATTTTGGATATTTCATGTACTGTCAAGTTTCGTTACTATTTCTATTAGAAAATTAAAAGCTAATTTGATTGATCTTACGTTGTATTTTTACAACTATTATCAGTTTCGTCCGAACCATCTGGACAATCAATTTCGCCATCACACCAAACATCATTTGGTATGCACTCTCCGGAGTTACAGGGTGTTTGAAGCGACAAACATTTTTCAGTTTCTCGAATTACTCGATGATGCAACGCAGATTTATAAGAATTTGTAAATAGCTTGTATGACCAACAATTTACTGCAAAACCTGAAATGAAGAAAAATTATAAGTTAATTGTTTAAATACCTACCTACCAGCATCTATCACTTAATAATTGATGCTTATTTTTAAAACCTTTTTAACAAAAATTAATTAGATTTTTAAAAAGAAAAGAATTGACGTACTTATTCACAAAAATCAGATGCGATTATGGGCATCGGCATTAACAGTTAAAAATTGTTTGGTACAAATTAGTACTTACTTAAAACACTTAAATAAATTACACTCCATGAGAATAACATTTAAACAAGATTTGAATAAAAGATCAACTAAATTATCACTGGGATAAAATTTTAAAAAAATTACTAAACAAGTTTTGGATCAAATTTTTTTGTTAAATAAAAGTGAATGTTATCGACTATTTGATAGGAAGGTACTGTGATCAGTCCAGAAAAATGAAATAGAACATTTCTTGTACAATTTCATTAAAATTATACAAATCAGATAGCAGATAAAAACATCAAAAATCTGATGATATTAAATTATAATATTTTTGAAATAAATATGTAATTAATGCCAAGTTCCAATTCAGATTTCGATAAATTTTACTATGAAATATCTAACACACATTCAATATTGAAAGCGTATTATTATAATGTTAATAAATGCTACTTTTTCATACTGAATACTAATAATAATCACACCTGCAGGGTTTATATGGTGTTCCACAAAGTTTGATGGTGAAAATCGCATGAAGTTGGCCATAACTGCCCATGTAAAAGTATACCGTATATATATTTATATATATATATATATATATATATATATATATAAATATATACGGTATACTTTCTGATAACTTATAAGTTATCAGAAAGCTATTGATATGAAATTCTAAAAGTCTTATCCGAATTGAACTTATTCATATCTTGAATTCAGTTAATAATTAAACTCGGTGTTGATAAAGAAAACATAAAAATAAATATGAATTAATTTGCTACACATAGATAAATAAATTAATAATATTAAAGGCCTTATATAGACCAGAGTAGAAGCCTTAAAAAATCTTAAAAAGAGGAAGAATATTGTGAAACCTAAGAAACCCATTGGAAACGCAAGATAATATGATATAAATGAAAGGAAAAATAAATTACGGGCGATCTGAGTTCGGGAAGTAGGAGCGGGTGAGTTTAACCCGCTGGAATATATTAAAGTGACGATTTATTTTTGCATTTTTCAACAGCTGCCACGAGGTTTCATCACATCCGAATTACTAATCTTATAAATGGGAGATTCGTTTAAGTCAACTTAACATGTCCTGTGAATTTTTAACTCCTTCCATGCCGTCATCTCTACGATGAAAATCGGCAGATTAACAAACCTTCTTTTTTAGACACACCTGCGAGTTATATCCAATCAAGGATTATATCCAATACTCGCTCCCCCCACACCTTAAAAGATATATATTATGTAACCTGTTTTCACTATACTTTCTAATCTTGAAAATCCACTCGGTCCGAACAACGCTCGAGGGATTTTCCCATTTGGCATCGTGGACTCCCATAAATTAGAACAAAAAATGCTTCTAAAATGCCAATGACGTTTATGTAATGAAGAAATAATATATGATTTAAATTATGGGTTAATAAGAATTAAAACAAATGCTTAAATTTTTCAATAATTTATTTATTTTCAACGTATGTTTCGAGATCACAGATATCTTCTACAAAATCTTCGAATTATATAAATCTTATGAGGATGAACCATACATGATCATTATGATGTGGGAGGTAGCGTTGCAAATGAGACAATCATTTCAAGTCGATTAATTCATGTTGAAATTGAATGTTTAGCATACACTGTTATGGAAGTCAGCAAGGGTGGATGGGTGGGATAAAAATTTCTGCTGGATAGCAATACAATATTCATCTAAGGCAATCAAATGTCATATTCAGCTGACAATTATTCCACCCGTCAATATTCTACTAACTACTTTTTTTATTTACTACATTATTGAAACTATTTCTATTATTAATTTCAAGCGACCTGAAATATATTTTATGATTCCTCCACCTTGGGTGCGCCTGCTGAACCGCCATTCGATTATCAACTTCATATAAACTTTCAATAAAATCGAAAATTTATTGACCATGAAATCACCATGAAAAATGCGACGGTACCGTTCCCGGGCTATATCAATTCTGTTGTCGTTTATTATTAGGAACTGGTCAAAACTCCTCCAATTATAATGACTTTTTGGTTTATATTTAGCCAAAATGAAGGAATGGAATAATTTTAACACAATTAATAATCATTGAAATCAGTAAATTTTCAAATATAAAACGCACTTTAAAGTTTTTTCGAAAAGTCATTTCTTTTTGAAATTCTTATAATTGAAAATGTCGGTTAATTTCATTTAAAAAATGCATATTTTTGAATAATTTTTCACGGATACCTCGAAAACCTTAAAAAAACGACATAGGGAAATATTTGTCTATTATTTGTGTAATTAGATAATAATATTAAGTTGTCACTAATATTATTGTCAAAGAAAATAGTGAAATGGAACTTTTCCAATTTTTAACTCTTCTTGAACTTATACTTCTTTTGGGCGCGTTTGAATGAGAGTGAATTTGTGAGCTGCGAATGCACGATTCCATAAAAACAACATGATGAAGTTGGCTACAGAATAGAATTAATAATATATATTTATTTAAGTTAACTTATATAGTTGTCACTCACATGCCTATTCAATCATTATTACCAGAAGAACCTATCGATATAGATAGCTTTGTATATTTTAAATAGTTAAAAAATATATTTGACTCGTTCACATCATAATTAAAATGATTGTTTATTTTGACTGTATATCGATTTTTACTGAAATAAAATCTTTTTGATTAATTTTATTTTTTTTCTTCGATCTTTACTGCAGTTTTGTTTTTTGAATTTTTTTTTTCAGACGCCAAAGAAGTATAACTTCTAACGCGTGTACATAACGTACACACACAAATTGTTTTCTTAACTCCTTGCTTTTATTTAATCTGGCATTTTTATTAACAAATCCAAAACAAACCGAAAAATCGCAATTAAAACTGATAAAATGTAAGTTTCAAT
>JAEMTY010000088.1:0-50000 GCA_020423425.1 Chrysopa pallens
TGCCATTTTTTAGTATTTTCGCGGGTAACCATAAAATAGTAAAGAATAGATTTAAACTTTGAATAAAAATATATTTATTCAAAGTTTATTTGAATTCATAAAATACTTAGTTTTTAAAAATGCAGGCATTTTTAAAAACAGGAAAACTTGGACCATCCGAAAAGAAACCGACCACTAATGGAAAAACTATTAAACCACGTACAGCACCATGGGTTGAAAAATAGTAAATATATTGAAATAAATAATTTAATAAATTATTAATTTTATTTGATGTGTATTTTTGATATAGTCGACCACGTACAGTTGAAGATGTTGTCGAACAAAAAGAAGCTGTTGAAGTATTAAAACAATGTATGTCAGGTGCTGATTTACCCAATTTATTATTTTATGGTCCACCTGGAACCGGTAAAACTAGTACAATTCTAGCAGCATGTAGACAATTATTTGGTGATATGTACAAAGAAAGGTATATTAGGGATATTATGTTCAAATTAATTCCCAAATTATTAATTTCATTTTAAATTTTTAGGATACTTGAATTAAATGCATCCGATGAACGTGGAATTCAGGTAATTCGTGAAAAAGTGAAGAGTTTTGCTCAAATAACAGCCAGTGGAATTCGTCCTGAGTAAGTAGTTTTTCCCAAAATAATTGATTTTGATATTTATTCGTTTTTTTATCGATTTTCGCAGTGGTAAAACTTGTCCACCATTTAAAATAATAATATTAGATGAAGCCGATTCAATGACGCACGATGCTCAAGCTGCACTACGTCGTACGATGGAACGTGAATCGAAAACAACACGTTTCTGTTTAATATGTAACTACGTATCGAGAATTATACCGCCATTGACGTCACGTTGCACCAAATTTCGTTTTAAACCGTTAGCCGAAGAAGAGATAGTGAAACGTTTAAAGCATATTTGTAGCGAAGAGAATATCACATGTGAACCACAAACAATGGATTTATTGGTGCGAACAAGTGGTGGTGATTTACGGCGTGCAATCACATGCTTACAGAGTTGTGCACGTTTACAGGGTGATCAAGTGTCGATCGATAAGGATGATGTGTATGAAGTGACCGGAGTAATTCCAGATCAATGGCTTTGTGATTTTATTGCAATTTGTAAACATAAAAATTATTCGGATGTTGAACAATTTGTGAATAATTTTATTTCAGAAGCTTATTCAGCTGGTCAAGTAAGTTGTGTAGCTTTGTTATACTTAGAAAAGTTTGTAACTAGAGCTTGTTAATATTGGTCGTGCAAATAGTGGACTTCTTGGAGATATTTACGTAGGAATTCTCGTTACAGTGAATGTATTTTGTGGCTCAAATCTTGTAGATGATCATTTATGTGCTAAATACTAAAATTGTTTACCACTTTAATTATTGGAGTTTTTAGTGATGTTGATAAATTTATAGCTTGTTCAATAAAATTCTTAATTATTTTAGTAATTAATTAGTTGAAATTGAAATGCAATATAAGCATATTCTGTATATAATTTCATTTTATGGATGTCTGATGATGAATTAAATAAAACTTTGAAATGTTACAATTAACAATTTTAATATAATTTATCCAAATCCTTAAAAATTTCAATAATATGGACGATTAAACTCGAATTAAACAATTAATTAACCATCACTTTATTAAAGTACATAAAAAGATCTTCATAATGAGTCTCATCGAAGTCGTTAGCTCAAAAACTAATGGGAGTTTTGATGAAAATAAGACTATTTACTCATGTTTTTTGTATCGAATCAGTTTTTCAATGAATGACAGACGACGTTTTCCCCCCGTAATCATTAAAATATTTTGTAAGGCGTCTAAATATTTATCTGAATATTTTCCAGTTTTTGGAGCAGCTTAATGAAACCATTATTTATTCAAAAGATTTTACGAAACAGCAAAAAGCAAAAATATGTGAAAAATTAGGTGTAAGTAAAACAGAAAATTTAATAATCCGACCCAACCACCTTAATAATGAAATTATTTGTGTAACGTTTTTTTTTTTGCAGTTATGTAATTTTCAATTACAAGATGGCGGATCTGAATATTTACAATTAATTGATCTTGGATGTACAATTTTAATGTGTAATAAAATGAAATAAATGGAAAATAAGGTACTCTTTTTGGGGAATAAATAACGGGGTAGGCGATTTATTCAATTTGTTTGACTTTCTTAATCAATACACTTATATAATACTAGCTTTTACCCGCGGCTTCTTTTATAATGAATAGCATCTAGCCACAAAAAAAATGACACCAAACCTCAATAATTCAAATAGTTTTATACTGCATTTAATGACCAGAAAAAAATAACAATATAGAAAAATTCCAAACAACTGGAACTATAGTCGTCAATTGAATTGAATATTGACGTGACCACCGTCGATATTACAGTGAGTCCAACGGTATTACAGTACTTATGGTTGGAACTTAACGTTACTGGAATACTAGATGACGTTCAAATAGCTAGATTTGGAGATATTTTTCCAATAAAAAGTATCCCCTACAAGTTACTACAAATAATCTCCAAGAATATGATTTACAAAGTGTTTCATGATGATTGTGGTTTAAGTAGTTTGTCGCGTGACAGTGTAACAAACAAACTTACATACACATTTGTAATAGTAGGAAAGGAATAAACGTCATAATTGTATCATAATTACCTCAGTTTTTTACGTCACCACTTGTGGTTGTTTTAATAACAAGAACATGATGTAAATACGCTTCGTTTCATAAATTTAAATCAGGCAAAAGGTTTTGATGTGAAACATCTATACGCGAGGGTAAACTTGAGTGGCGATAAAGACCGTGTGGCGAAGCATCTCCATGCTACATGATGAAGAATATATGTACTATATGTAGTCGTAGGTAAATGCGACAGTGCGTAATTGGCTACAATTAATACACAAAGATTCCTTTGACTGATTACAAATTCCACAATCAAAAATCGGGGTATGACTTCGAATCGAAAAGCTAATTTTCAAGAAATTTATATTGTTGAATAAATCGTTCCCCCTCCATATAAATTTAAATTATGTATTTTGTTTTAATATATTTTCTCTTTATAATTTCTCTTAAAATTAAAAATTTTTTTATAAATACTTGTTTTTTTATTTATGAACTCCTTTCCTGTTATTTAAGTTTCTAAAATGGCGTAGAAGTTTTCCTAATTTAAGAGAGTTGTAGATAGCCTATGGAGGTGCGTGTACTTGTATATACGCGCGTCAATTTTATACTCCTTTGGTATCATTAAAAAACAATTTTTTAATTGCATACAAATAAATTACAATAAAATAATAAAAGTACTGTCAGTCAATAAAGCTCAGTTTAAATTTGAAAAATTCCATTGATAAATCAATATTTTCTTACATTAAGTGTAACAAAAATTCTCTCATTATTTTTTTTTTAAATTATGTGTACTGACATAGCAGCATCTTTCGGTAATGATTAAATCGGAACTCGGATCAGTTCATCATCATCAGTGGCTTATAACATGATATTTAATAAGCGGTTTTGTGGCGGACAGCTTCTACCTGTGAATTTTGTATGGCGGTGATGCGTACGCATCGTAAAATTTCATTACGCGACTAAAGAAGTATAACTATAAATACAGAACAGAAGCAAGAGCAAAAAAAGTATCTTCATCATGCCTATGAGAGTGAAAAATAATTACTGTTTGTATCAGGAGAATATGATTGAGACATAAATCCTAATAACAGCTTCAATCTGTGAATTTTGTGTGACGGTGACGCGCACGCATCGTAAAATTTCACTCTCATCTTTTTTTCATACCACGCCTAAAGCAGTATGTCAAAAAGATCTACTTGACAGATCAATTTTCAAAATGGCGTGCGTAGAAGAAACTTCCTTCAAGGAAATAGAGAGAGAGGGGTGTGAATAAAAAATATAAACAAATTTTCAATTAATATTATAGATAAAATTTATTAAAATAATCTTAAAATAAAAAGACTATCAAACAAAAGTGGTGTATGAATCGATGAATGTATTTTTTAATTAAATAAAAAAAAAAGAACGAAGATAGGCGCAGACATAGATTAATTATTATTGATATTGTGGTGGTTGGTGATATGGATTATGCTGTTGTTGACCCTGTTGTTGCATTGAACGTTGTAAATGTGCAACTAATGCTGATGGTGGTCCACCCACTTGACCACCACCTTGTTGTCCTAGTTGTCCTGTCGATTGTTGTTGTTGTTGCTGCTGCTGTTGCTGTTGTTGCATGGCCATCATTTGTTGTCGAATACGTTGTTGATTTACTTGCTGAAAATCAGAGAACACGATGATTTTATTCACAATTAGACAGAGAGAAATGATAGTATTTTTTTAGATTCGCTAGAGGGCATCACTAGATCGGGGTAGATACAAAATGTCTTGAATTGTCTATTAATAGCAATTTTAAATGGAAGTCTTTAAATTAAATTAAATATTTAATTTTACTTTTAAAGTTCAAGTTAAAATAGGCCTCTGTAAGAGTACAGTGGACTCCCGATAATCCGGCACCCCCTGTAATCCGACATGGTCTATTATTTATTATGTATTGAATATTTTTTTTGAAAATCTTCGCTAATGCATGATTGTCGGTTATTACAAGGTACTCTTTCGTAAAAAATTCCGGACTATTGCCGGGAGTCCTAGGCAATACTCTATAATCGGACAAATTCGCTAATCCGACACTGCCCTGCAAACTGTTTGTCGGGTTACCGGGGGGTCCACTGTAGAATGTTCATTTCAAAATAAATCAGACCGCCTTGAACTGGGGGCATTTAAGTTTGTGGAAAGTGTCTTCCTTTTTAATTTATCAGAAACTATTTCTCAGAATTCGGATTCGGTCAATTATTGAGCTTAGTAAGAAGAATTTTTTCTGAAATTATTAAAACTTTCAATCGATTATTAATATCTAAAAGCTTTTTTTAACATCTAAAAGCCTAGTTTTTCAGATAATGATAAAAATCGAAAAACATAATTTTGTGAAATTTGATGGTTTATTTAAAAAGGCACTTTTGACAAAATTATCCTTTTAATGGGGCGGTATTTTGAACACCGTTGGTTGTAGAAAGATTTAAAATAAATCAGCATATTCCATGTTTGAAGATCTTTTTTCTTCACCGTAAAAAAAAATAGTTATGAACGAATTAATTTCGTCTAAAATTGTTCAAAAATCGTAAAAAAAAACCACTTGAACGCAATTGTTTGAGAACTCTAAGACATTTTAAATAGACTCTAAAAACAACACATAGATCGTGGCAAAAAAAAAAAAACGTAACGTCCACACCTGTTGGAATTGTTGTTGACTTTGCTGTTGATTTGGTTGTACACCCACCACAGTTGGTTGACCTCCACCACCACCAGCAGTACGTGAATATGGTGGCGCTGGTCCACCTTGATTAGCTCCTAATGGCCCACCCATCGTGTTCATTGTAACATTTGGTGCTTGTAAATATTGTGGTCGATTTTGTGGTTGTCCACCACCCATACGTTGTTGTTGTTGCTGTTGCTGTTGTTGGTTCAAGTAATCTGATTGATTGGGTGCTGTCCGCTGGCCCATCATTGCAGCAGTGTTACCAACATTTTGTGGTCCAAAACCAGCTGCTTGTTGATTTTGAAATGAGCTCATCATATTTTGTTGTGGTGGTCCACCCACTCCAACACCTGCACCTTGCATCATTTGCCCTTGTTGATTGTTGGCAGCCGTGTTCACTTGTTGATTACCATAACCGCCATAATTTTGATTCATACCTAAATCAATTGAAATTACATCACCTGGGGGTCACTAACCATGTTATTAAGATGTTTAATTTTAAATTGCTTACCACCTTGTTGCATATTTCCATATTGCTGTTGGAACATATTCTGATTTTGTTGCATATTTGCACCAGGATGTTGTTGTTGGGGGCCACGCATTTGTTGACGTGGAAATGATCTTTGCATGCCACCATATGCGGCCGACATTTGTCCAGCACCTGGTGGCACTTGACCAGCACCCGCTTGACCACCCATAAAATGATTTAATGGATGCCGTTGTCGTAACATATTTGTTAAGGCTTGTTTTGACTGATTCACTTGTGGACGTTCGTATCTTGAAACTAGAACAAAACCAAAAAGATCCATTATTAAGACCAAGATCAAAATTATCGGTTAATTTTGTTTACCTCCTGGCATTTGTTGACCATAATAGCCCTGTTGCGGTTGTTGCGGTTGCTGTTGTTGATTATAACTCCATTGTTGTGGTCCTTGATTGCCTTGGAAATTTTGTTGAGGTCCAACATTACCCATTTGTGTACCATAGCCTCCCATTTGACCCATTTGTCCTTGCTGAGGTGCTGCCTAAAATCCATTCAAAATAACATTTCGATTCCAAAATAAAGAATTATGACATAATTGGACAAACAAATTTTTTAATCAAAAGCTACGTTTAAAAAACGTTCAAAAGTCGTACCAAAATTTCTTGGTAAAAAATAAATTTGCCAAAATGTAAAGTTGGGTCATATAAAAATAATTGAATGACAACGTACTTGAACTGCTCCCATATTCATGCCACCCATATTTTGTGGATGTTGAGCATGCATTACATTATTCTGGCCCATTTGCATTTGTTGTCCTTGTCCAACTGGACCCGCACCATTCAGTCCACCCATTTGATTCTGTTGGCCGGGAACATTAACACTACCAGGACCAACGCCACCACCAGGTACTTGACCACCACCACATGGACCCATTTGTTTTGGTTTCCGTGATCTGCGCTGCGAATTTTTACAGCGAACTTTACCGAGTGCCGCACTGCTAGGGGATTGATCCAAAGAGCTAGGTGTGTCAGCCGTCATATCGTCATAGTCCTTTAGCTACAATATGTTTGGTAGACAACAATTTGATTGCGACTTTGACTTTGTTATTTTTAAATAAACTTACTTTTTTTGTACCCAATTTACGATTTAATTCGCTATAGAATTCAGCGATTAAAAGTTTTCAATTGGGATTTTTCTAAAAAATTGATGACATAACAACTAGCTTAATAAAAAAAAATGGGTGCCTGTACTTGTATGTACGCGCGTCACAAGTTATACTTCTTTGGCATCATTAAAAAACAATTTTTATTTGTATACAAATAATTAAAAATAAAATAATAAAAGGGCTGGAGAAGGACTGTCAGTCAACACAGTCAATAAAGCTCAGTTTAAATTTGAACAAATTCAATAAATCAATCAATATTTTCTTACATTAACTGGTAACATAAAATTCTCTCATTATACGAAGGTTATTTTTATTTTAAATTAATTATTACTGCCATAGCAACATCATTAAGTATCCCAGCCGTGTAGAGATGTTAGTGCCGTTACGCGCTCGGCCACTGAGCCCCGATGCCCTTTTTGAAAGTCATTTTAAAATATTTGAAATGAAAATTATTTTTAGATAGTTTTTTAACATTTTTTTGCTTACGATATTAGCGATAATAAAATTAAAAAAAATAAAAAAAAAAACCGCAAACACACTTACAGGTTTCTCTTGTATTGGTTCCAAATCTTCAGGTGGTAATGGCACCGAATCCAAATAATGTGCCGGTGCACGTAATAAACTGTGCGTATGATATTTTAATAGACGATGTGTATCTTCATACCATAGCGGTTTACGTTCTAAACGTACCGCACCAAACCATGACCAACTCAATGGTGCTGGACTCTTTTGTCCTTCAAGTAGATCCCATGGACTAACACGTTGTTTATCCGATACACGTAAACCTTGTTTCTTATCGATGCTATCGAATCCAGTGATTTTATTACCTTTTGTATCGGTCAAACATCCAACCGGTTCGCATGCGATCACTTCACACGTACGTTTTGGTAATTGTAATAATTGTCGCACGTATTGAATCGATGGACTGTTGCGATCACCCAATTCTTTTTTTAATTTCTTCTGCAGATTCTGATAGTGTTTTTTACTTTCATCCTTTTCCGATTGACTGTCGGATACCAAAGTTGAATGGACTAATGTTGTAAGCATATCAATAACCGTTGTAAATAGTTCACTGGAAACATGGATAGCACTTTGTTAGAATCGGGAAATGCGAATTCAGGATGTTTAGGAATACAAATGTGATACAAGATGACGTTCGATCGTCATTCCATTTAATAATCACCTGGTGTATTACAATTACAACGCGATTCACTAAACTGTTTGGTCAAGTCCTTTCGATTGGCACCAACCGCGATGAAATCAGTCGAACCGTTCAAAAAATATAAGCGGTTCATATATATATACAGACATAGTGACAACTTTGCGGTGGTAGTCAAGGAAGCTTCCTGTAACCTCAAAATGTAGAGATCTGATGACAAGTCGATTTTTTCAAAACGGGGTCAAAATCAATAACTTCCCGATTTTTTGAAAATCTTCGACATTTTTTAGCGGAATGTTTAAAAAAACACAAAAGCCTTTATGTAAAATTTTAAAGCTCAATAATTTTAATTTGATACTTTTTTATCTTGCACTTTTAGAGATATATAAATATTTTAAGTTCTTTTTTTTATAGACGTCAGATGGACTAGAATTTAAAAAAACAATTTTCACGTTGCTAGATGCAATCAATGTTTAATAAAAAAAATTTCCATTTTTCTGCATGAACTATGCTGAAATATTAAAACATCAATCAACTTACGAATTATTATTTAAATCGATGACACCATAACTAATTAATTGAACTAGCAGTACTGCCCAATCTGTTGTTGTAGCGGTATTCCGTTGTACGGTATCAAACATTCCACCAATCAATGAGAATCGTAATTGTAATGCATCTAACATCGATTCACGATTACCAATTTCACATGTTCCAATACGTTCCTAAATCCAATCAATCAATCATACATATATTTATATAGTTGAGTACAACAAATTATGATATTTGAAATTTAATCAATCGAAAGTTTAGACAAGCACTTTTTAAAATGTAAATAAAATGGAGTCATTTGTCGACAGATGAATGGCGGATGATGAAAAATGCATCAAATATTGGTGATATGATACAAACGAACGATTAAAAGTGCGGATTGGCGATCAGTCATGTGGTGCTGAGTGTATCGTCATGGAATTGGAAGAGAATTACTATTAAATTCTAGATTCGGCCAAACTGTCGATACTTTACTGTCAACAATTTACCATGATTATAGGAAAAAAGATACGCCGCGGAAAATAAAAATGGCGTTGTGTTCCACTGCGGCAACACCATGTGACACGCAGAAGAAGTTTTTTGGATCTTACGAATGTCTGATTATCAATTGTTTCCAGTCTTTGTAAAACTTCCTTGATGGAAACAAATTGGTTGGCAAAAGAGCAGCCCCAATGGAATTAATCGGAAAATACTGTTTCTAAGATAATCGAAATACGAACAAGAACGATTAATTGAACTTACATCTTTACTTAAACTTAAAAATTGTGATAATTGTGAATGCAACGATGTCAATAATCCTTCACGTTGATCATCTTGACCCTTCAAACATGTCAATACCAATGACAAGAATGGCTGATGACTTAATAACGATGTACTTTGATATCGTCTATTGTTTGTCCCACCACGTAAACCACCACCATTCATATCTTTATTATCCGATCCAGAATTACTACCACCACCACCACCAGATCGTTTACCAGCTGGCCAATTATTTGTTTCTAATACTTGGCCAGCCACTTTTAGAACACGACCTTGCACAGCACTTGGTAATTTTGATACTAACGGTGCCACTAACCATATGGAACCGGATTTACCTTTGAAGTCATACCTAAAAGCATATATTCTATCAAATATGTTCTGCAAAAAATCGTAATCCTTAATATTATCACTGAAAATGTCATAATTAATAGACGTAAAATTTTTATACTTAATAGTAACAAAGTGTGCTTCTTACATTGTAAGTAAATATATATATTTTAGTCATGGAGGGTAAAGGAAGTAGAACCATCTGAATGTATTTGTGTCCATTAAAAGGGAGAAAATTAAGGTAGCGCCATAGTAGCAAGTAGAAAGATTTTTTAAAACATCGACATGAATTATTAGAGTATTATTACGAAATTAATAGAAGGAAAGTAAAACTTCCGGTTTATTACAGCGCTTATTTTTAAATTATTATATCATAGACATATATATGAAATATAATTATATATTGTTTTCAATCACCTAAATTCATATTTCCATTAGCTACACAAGCGCTATCATTTCGGTGAATCTTTGAATTATCATTTGCTGTTTATAGGTGGACACTTTTTCAACTTAGACCCCCATACAAGATGGTTCACCTTCCTTCTACCCTCTATAATTCATATAAATGAATATATTCGAACTATTAGTAATGAAGTGTGCTTCTTACATTGTAAATGAATATATTCGAACTAATATTAATGAAGTGTGCTTCTTACATTATAAATGAATATATTCGAACTAATAGTAATGAAGTGTGCTTCTTACATTATAAATGAATATATTCGATCTAATAGTAATGTTGTGTGCTTCTTACATTGTAAATGAATATATTGTAACTAATAGTAATGGCGTGTGCTTCTTTAATTGTAAGTGAATATACGATGTGTAGAATGGGATAAAACTTACTTGGTATTTGTAAGACGTTCATTATGACTAATAAAATCTTGTGAATTTAATTGGAAAACATCAATAGCAGCTTTTGCAACGGTATCCAACCATTGATTTAATTCGGACGTATTGTTATTAAATTGTTTAAACATTAATTGTAGATCCAGCCATGACATCCTTAATGTCCATTGCTCTAAATTCTAAAATCAGAACGAATAAATTAGTAATTTCTACCCTAAGTTGGTAATTTTATTCGAGGCGATGATCTTGATCAAAAAGGTACCCATAGAAGCCTATTAATCCAATTTTAGTGTACCATGTAAACATAAGTACATACCTTCAGCACCAGATGACAAGAGCTTAGTTCATTTAAACCTGAATAGCTATAGCCATCTGGTGATTCTGGTATGTACTAAAGTTTTCTGGATACATTAAAATAGGACTTCTATGGGCGTCTGCATAGTTTGCGCTAGGGCAGTGACAAATTTTCGGGTGATCATTTAAAAAATCTTGAAAAGTTACACATTAAAAAATAGATTGCCATAAACCACCCCAAAATTATTCATAACGCTTTGTACCCACCCCAAAAAACTTCCAGAATGAAAAGCCTAAATTATAAAACTGTTTAAAATAATTCGATCATTGTATAAAAAAAACTAACCTCTAATATCCTAGTGATAATACTTTTCTGGTCCAATTCATCCAGCGAAGAGCTCATATCTGGATAACAGATCATATGTAATAGACGTTGAGCCTGTGACGATGTCAACATTGAATCCAACAATAAATCCGATTGAAATAATTCCTCCGGTTGACTTAAACATCGTTCCAATACCCATTGTTGTGAACAAATCTCGCGTAGAACATGCCAAGCAAATTTCGATAAAGATGTTGTGGAACCATCTGAAGATACTGATTGCCTATCATTGAAATTTTATTTACAATTTGATTCAATCGATAACGACAAATTTTGACAAAGAAAATGTGTTATGTACAAAAAAAAAAAAAAAAAAAATATATATATATATATATATATATATATATATATATATATATATATATATATATATATATATATATATATATATCATATACAGGATGATCCATGTGATGAACAACAGTTAATTGTTGCACATGTTTTTAAAAAAATCAATGTTTGAACTATTTTTAATCATTAGCATTCATCAAATACTCAAAATATACATATATAATAATATGTATTGTAATTGTGTCCGCCATGTTGTTGAAAAAATGTGCAATCAAACAGAAGATCCAGGCCGAATTTTTTTCAATAAAAGCACAAATTTTTGCACAAAAATTTCCCGTTTCTCCGCTACTAATATAAAAAAAAATTATTAATTTTTTGTAGTGGCGCAGTTGTTAACTTTAGTTGAATTTTCCGTAAAGTCTATATACAATTCTAAAACATACAAGCTGTATACAAAGCAACGGTTCATTTGCAAAACTATAACAATAGAATAGCTAACTCAAATCGAAATGAGACCGTTGAAGAGAGTGCATAGATAAAACTTATACACGTATATCTATTTTCTCCCTTGTCTAGGTCTCATTAGCTATATTAAAAGCGTTTTTAAGCCCACTCATTTTAGATTTATGGAAATTAAGACAATTTCCATAAATATGAATTATTATTATTCATAAAATACTCTAAATATGCAGTCCCCGTACAGTTTTATAAATACATATGTATTGTAATTAGCCTTGTTCTTTCGGAAAATAATTTTAAAAATCACTAGGTGGCACCACCTGGGGCGGTTGGGGTTAATAAATAGTTTCTGACAAATTATTTAAAAAGATACTTTCCAATTAACCTGAATTCGCCCAGGTGTAGGTGGTCCGACTTGTATTTTGAAATATCCATAATGACTTCCATTTATAATTTGCTGTTACATGGCAATATATAAAACTCTTGTAACGGTCCCAAGATGGTGCCATGTAGTGTTTTCTTTAAAGCTTTCCGAGGAAATAGACGCTAATTAAAATTTTTACATTACTTTTACCCCACACCGTGTATTAAATTTAAAAATAAAATAGTAAATTTTGAATTTTAAATTTGAGTGGGTGTATTGATTTGATTTGAGTGGGTGGGTGGTTGGTGGGTGTATGATAAGTCTGTGGATGGTGTTTTGTTATTGTGAAGGTGAACAAAAACACAAACCTTTGTGAACTGCGAGTCGATGTAGCCTCCAATTCTACCATCCTGATAGGAACACAAACAAATTTTGTAGAATAGAACAAAAATCATTTTCATTTCAATATGTTGTTTTTTTTTTTTTTTTACTTTATGAATTTTGAACTCAATACATAAATATATTTTTTATTTTAAATATTAAAAATCAAATCAAAATGATATAAATTAAAATTAATACTTTTAAAGTAAATTATAGCCGTAGCAGCCAGCAACTGCAGAAAGAAAATCGGAAAATTTTCTGTGATTTTGTCGAAGATTTTCAAAAATCGGAAAGTTATTGGTTTTACCCCTTTTGAAAAAATCGAGTTTTCTGCAAAACGGGGTTAAACCAACTTAGCAGGGGTAGCCCGGGAAGCATAGTTATCACTATGCCTGTATGTATGTGTGTGTGCAATTTGGAAAAAAAATTACTATAAAAAATTTTTGATCTTTTTAAAATTGCTTTTCTTCCGGCTGCCTTGTTGCATGGCCAAATAAATTTATTTTGTGATCGAATTCCAAATACTTACGTAATATCAAGCATTCCATCATCACCACCTCCTAATATATCACTAGTGCCTAATATATGTGAAATACTAAGTTCACCAGGTACAGCCGTCGGTGCTTTACTGTTTGAAGATGATCCTATGTGTGTTGATGATCCACTACCATCACGTTTATTACCTAATTTCCGTTCACGTGAAGTTGCATCACCAACCACTAAAACAACAATAAAATACCTAGAACTTCCTGGTATGAGAACGTAATTTTACTTAATTAGCCATATCTCTGGAACGGTTTGACCGATTGAGTTGAAACTTGTATATGAGATAAGAAAATGCTATAGAAAAACTTTCTATAGCAGTAAACTAACCTCATTTTTTCGCGGTTTTCTGTTACAATATGTAATTTTTTAATGGTTATGGCATTTTGAAAGGAACTAAGACGAGTTCGCAAGTTTTTATTTGTAAGAATCGGTAAATTCTGAGAGCGATTTAAGTTCGGACTTACCTAAAATAGCCTTCAAGACAGCCAACACAGGACCAACCTTAATATTATTATGGGCAGCAGCCAATAAATGTCGATCACAACTTAACCGTATTGAATATTGACCTTGTGGACTACCAGGTGGCAAAGGATGCGGTGATGTACTAACAGAATATAAACCCGGTTGTGGACATTCAACCGTTTTAAATAGACGTAATAGCAGATGACATGTTAAGCGTGCACCAGCTTCCACATTACCAATTGCAGTACCACTGGATGTCATCATGGTGCCATCATCACCACCACCACCACGTC
The DNA here is from genome assembly GCA_020423425.1 of Chrysopa pallens. Classification (NCBI taxonomy): domain Eukaryota; kingdom Metazoa; phylum Arthropoda; class Insecta; order Neuroptera; family Chrysopidae; genus Chrysopa; species Chrysopa pallens. Next base: position 14,096 of record JAEMTY010000088.1, read on the forward strand.
CACCACGTCCTTCATTGAATTCTTTTGATACTTTTACCAAATTCGGTAATGCTATGTGTTTGACAAAATCTTCTAAGGAAAAACAATGTCGTGCTGGAAATTTAAAAGAAAATTTATTCATTTTTTGTGTGTGTCTTAGGTAATTAATTAATTAATTAACGAACCAATTAAAATTGATGTAAACACAGCTAATGAATTATGTATGGATAAATCTTGTACATCGACTTGTGTCAATAAATCAATATAAATTGAATTATTTGTTGCATAACAGAGTGCCATTAAAGCTCCAACCCATTCGGCCGATAATGAATTGCAGCATGCTGTCACTTCGGCACATTGTACGGCAATATCATTTAAACGTTCATTATCTGTTTCCCGACAAACGGTTACAATTGCATTGATTACAAAACTGTAACGATTATTTGGTGATTCGGCTAATTGACGGGCCCAACTTGTTTCAATTTTACCTAGAAAACAAGAAGAATACAACAATATATCTTATAGCAAACGAGCTGGTAAATAAAAAGAGCTTTAATTTTTGCTTGATGGGTGAAATCAGGCTATGGTGTTTAATTTTGCCGGGAAAATGTTGTCTAACCACCGATCCAGCAGGAATTTAATAAAATCTTAGAGGTATCTTTTTAACTTGTCGCTAATAAAATCAAAATCAAAAATCGGGCAGTTATTGGTTTCACCCTGTTTTGAAAAAATCAAGTTTTCATCAGGATCTCAATGTTTTGAGGTTACAGGAAGCTTCCCTGGCTACCCCTGCGAGGTTGTCACTATGTCTGTATGCATGTGTTCGAAAGGGCTTGACCAAACTTAGATTTTGAATATAATTTGGATCGATTCGGACTGGTAGATTTTAATGTGGTTTTTTGGAATAACTTTTATACAGCTCTATCGATCAACTCCAAAAACAAATCAGCTCTTAATCTTAGCTCTTTATAAACCACGTCGATCTCCGCCAATCCCGTTAAAATCGGTTGATTAGTTCGAAAGATTATCTTAAACGAAATATTCTCGGGGACAAGTGGTTTTTTTAACATCAAAGCTCATAAACAAAATAATAAGCTCAAAAACATTGTAATATGTTAAATTTTAAGTACTTAGCTATGGAATTAGCGGGAAGTTGCAGGGATGCGGCCTTTAAGGTCAACCATTTTCTAACAGTTCTTTAGTTCTACTCATTTTAGGCAGGAAATTCATTTTTAAATGAATTTTGGCCTGGAAATTTGTGTTAAATTTAATTTTGTTTTCATGTTAATCAATCAACACACAAAGTTTGTCAGAGTCTCGTGAATTTAATGAAGTAATGTGTTGTCCCTCTGGACCGCACAGCACTAGGTCGTAATGGATTCTATTCTCTTACCTCTACGTGGACTCGTAAAGAATTCTTGCATATAATGTGCATTATACACATAATTGTTAGTGGTGCTTGGCTGCAATGCTGAATATAAGGCCAAACGTATTTTTGGATTAGCATTAGCAAATTCCGTGTGTGGTTTCTGTTTGAGTAGATGGCATGATGAATATAAATCATAAAGATGTGCTAATACACAACGTTCAGCTGAACTACAATCACCAGGTGTTGAAACATGTTTTACCACTTTACATAAACCATCAAATACTAGCCATGTTTGTTCGGCCGATACTAAAAAAACAAGACATGAAAATAACAACAAACAGTATTAATTGTTTAGATAACTATTACTTACATAATAAACAACAATGATAACGTCGTAAAACTCCAACCACATATAAACTTAACGATGTTGTATAGTTTCGTGCTAACGTTGAACCTTTCAATAATAATTGTGCTTCCACTTCCGGTAATTCTTTAAGAATACTAATGCAGACATCAATTAAACCGTAAATATTTAATGCTAACTCCATTAAATCAAATAAAAATGCAACGTGCTCCTGTACAGGTAAATAATTTGAATTACCCGATCCAAATGAGTTCAACATTTCGATGACATTCAAACTGCATTGCCATGTGACCACATGCTGATCAAAATAACTTAAATTCTGACATTTCTGTGTTGCCAACTCAAAATTGAATTCATTGCGCGAATGTTTTTTCACTTTACCACCTTCGGCCACATCAATGGAGAATTTTTTCGAAAATAATTTACATATTTCTTTGGACATTTTCTTAACGGTGTGCCGTGCCTCATCACGTACTTTACCAACCCCATACAGTAGCACATGCCGTTGATTGCAATCGTGTTGCGAATAGGTTTCATCTTGAGGCAGAGGGAAATGTGTTGTGTAGAGGAGATGACGTGATGGACGTATTTTTAAATCGTTATGATCCGTTTCCATTGGAATCGACGATATATTTGCACTCATCATGTTGCTGTGATGATGATGATGGTCTGGGTCTTTTGGACTATCGGGGGCATCCAATGAATTCTGTTGATCTTCTTTTATATGCTGTAATAATTTGTCCAGGTCATCATCGATTTTCGAATCGTCATGATCCTGAAAAAAAGGGAAGCACCTTAAAAAAAATGTACTAAAAAGTAAAAAAATATAATTGGGAATAATCGATAATTTCACAGACGCAAGGGAAATTTACAATGAATATCTTGTGTCCTGTAGGTCAAAAGTAACAAATAATTAAAAATAAAAAAACAACTTACAGAGACATCCAATTTAGCAGATTTTAAGTCAAGACCAAATATTTCATCGTCTAAACCAGGATTGGGTGGTGGTGATGGTGGACGATGTATACCAGCACTTCCATTCATAGCACCCGTCGATATTAGATCACCACGTGATATTAATGTACACATGTATGCATCATGTGAGAATACATCGTGACGTATTAATTCAGCAAATAAATGTACAAGATTTGTAAACATTGCACGATTTTGTGCGGTACCATTCTCTTCTGCAATAATATCAGAGACAACCAAATTAAAAATGTTTGACATAGAAATTTTGTAAACACGCCAATTTGATTTTATAGTCCAGTAACACGGCGTTCAACAACAACAAATCATTGATTCAATATTAATATTAGTCCAGTTTATCAGCACGGGAAAAAACGGTCTAACCTGGAAATTCTGCTAAATAGCACTGATTATCACCTTACTCTCTACTTCATGGTTGCCAATGTGGTGAGGGTTGCTGGTACCCTGGTGGTGGATGTCACCCCTTTTAAATTGTACGGAAACGATGACTAATTCTAAATTCATTTTAACGTCAACTTACTTTTAATTACTTCTAATTCCTCTGAGACTAATATAGATGTCAGTGTACTAAATTACAAATTCTATACGTTGTAACCTAACAATTTTTATTTACTATTTTCGGTAACTCTGACCGTTTTGGAGATATAAGGGGCGTTTTAAAAAAGTCAGGATGAAAAACCTTACCTAAAATTGGTGCATCATCATCCAAAAATTTCATTAATAAATTCTGGAATATCGGTAAACCATTCGGTTGATTATTTAATGAACTAACGGAATCCTTATCGTCGGATGCATTTGTATCCGGTTCCGAATTTGATACATCCTGTTGTCGTTTATCCAATAACCAAGCGACAGCCATGGCACGATGTTCACCCCATCGTTCATTCGATACAGCCCATTCGCATAAGATCTGTATGATTGGTTCATCTTGATTAACATTCTAGCCAAAAAAAAGAGAAATAAATAAATTGGTTTTAACCATTTTTATATGTAACCATCACTAGATGGCATCACCAGTCATCAAGGGGGAGGGTGTTACCAAAAGTATTTTGAATTATTTATTTTTAAAAAGTAATTCTAAAAAAGACAGCATTTTAAAAGTCTTCAGCAAATTTAAAATAATTAATTTTAAATTTGCATAAAAAAATAGACGTCTCCAAGTTTTCACAACCCGGCAAACTGGATCCGAAGGTATCCCCACATCTTCCTCACCCGTACAGTTCATCCAGTTTTATTATTGTCCGGGAGAGGTAGCGTTGCATTTGACATGGTAATTTTAGGTCGATAAATTTGATTGGAAGTTTATATTGAAAGTTAATAATGGTTGAACGTCGGGGTTCAGCAGGCATGGTTCATGGAGGAATAATAAAATATATTTCAGGTCGCTTGAAAAAATAATCAGCATAATATTTACGGGTGGAATTGTCAGCTGATTATTTGATTGTCTTGGAGATGGACATTGCATGGCCTACTCAGCAGAAATTTTTATACCGCCCGTCCATCTACCTCTCTCGGAGCCTACTGACTTTCATAACTGTGTATGACTGACTGCTAATAAACACATTCAATTCCAACATGAATTAATTGTGTCATTTGCAACTCTACCTCCCGGACTATTAGCAATAGTGACTCACTCGTCCATGTTTGAACGAAAAACTTAAGTTATTCTGATTTCGATCCGGCCAGTAAAATATCTCTCTATCTCCAAGAGTAGAAAATAAATTGTTCAAAATAAGAAAAAAGCGTCATCTCGAATCGGGAAATTCAGATCAAGAAGGGAGTATCAGATCAAATGTGGAAATCTATCAATGTTATATAAATCTAGGTATTGAAAATAAAAAATAAGAAAAAGATGGCTCCAGTGGCCAGTGGCTAGGACATTTTGAAAGAATGGAGAACACAATGGAACATCTAAAAGACTATTTTTAATGAAAACCCCGGTGGATCTAGACCAAGAGAGACACCGAGAATCAGGTGGAAGGACCAGGTTGAAGAGGACTTGAGGAGAATGATTATTAAAAATTGGAAAAGAAATGCAATTAATCGAGTAGAATGGAGAAACTTTTTGGGAGAGAGGTCTGGGCTCTTCAAGGGCTGTAGCAACGCAAGGGCAGATGATGATGATGATGAAACAATTCAAAAGACTTTGTTGACCTAACCCATCCCAATTAGTGCGTGCTACCATCCAGAGATTTGTTGAACAAAAACAAACTACTAACATATTCATGACGACATTCTTTATTGTCATTTGATGATGTATGATTACTTGCTGGTGACAATGTTGTGATATCTTTAGCTCCAGGTGCTGGAAATATTTTCGCATATAACGTGTCCAAAGAATTTGTTGTATCAACACGATCGAAACGATGACGATCTAATGCATCTAATGCTGCTAACACTTTTGTTGTTGTCAATCCTATAATCAAAAATCAGTTAATTTTTTTTAGTTACTCCACTGTGATGATCATTATTATTCATAAAATACTCTAAATATGCCAGTCCCTGTACAGTTTTATAAATACATATGTATTGTAATTAGCCTTGTTATTTTAAAAATCCCTTGGGGGTGGTGCCATCAGTCGCACATACTGGCCAATCTCTCTAAAAACCGTTGGATTTGGAGTCTAGAGAACTTGCGAGGTGTTACACGAATAAATACCTGATGAACTGCATTGCCATTTATCAGCGCACCATCGTCCTTCAGCACGTTTCGATCGTTCACGTATATTATCTTCAGCTAGACGTAATCGTCTACGTATCTCATTTGTGTATGAACCATTCGATGGTACACCACCAGTTGCCATACGACTTGGTAATGGTAGCTGTGATGGTGGTGCTGGTAAACAATCTAATGGTGATCCATGCCATATTGAATTTGAACGACTCTCACCAATACCACACCATACTAGGGCCGTTGAACATTCAAGTGTTATCACCTAAAAAACAAAAAACTATCATCATGTTAGATAAAAATCGGGTCATCCACACCACGACGAACTAGGCGAATTTTATTTTGATGAAATGTCGTTTTATCGTTTTCAGATTCCAGGTACGAACTGGGGAATTTAAATTAGGATGGGGAGCTAAAAAAATATTAGACCAAAAAGTAATCCGCCAACATTCCGGATTATTAATTAAAGCTCAATTCCATTCCGACGGAATGCTGTTTTTTGCACATTCAAATACCTCACAGATTTGGCTCAAACACAAATTAAATTTTGAAGAATTATTAAACAGAACTCTAGGATTTTTCGAATAAATTTCCGATTTTTTGTCCCAATTGCCCCTAGATCAAAAATTTTATCGAAATACGTATTTTAACTCTACAAAGTATGACTCTACAAAGTAGTCAGTCATCTTCATCAACTCTACAAGTAATCATCATCAGTATGAATTAGCTAGGTGGAATGATTCTCTGAGACGATGGTTGCCAATTTAGTGACAGTTTGATCTAGAAAATTGGGTCAAAAAATCGGAAATTTACTTTAAATTAAATTTGCTTATATTATAAAAAAAAAATCTCTTCCTCCAGGCGATGGTTTTATTCAAAATTTACAGGATGAGATCAAGAATATATTTAAAAAATTGAGATGGACAAAGTTTGCTTACATACCTGTAGAATACAACTCAATTGTAGAATAATATCCTTATGATGTGGACAATTTAAGTATTCTTGTATGGTTGCTTGTAAAGGACTGTTCACACTCAATACATTCTCTTTTTTACCATTATTCTCTTTATCATTATTCTCTGATTGTATTATTTTTTGTTCAGACGATATTAGACATGATGTGGTGGATGATGGTACACCACCACTACCACCTGGTGTAAGATTTGACTCAGCAATACTATTACATAAATATGTTAATTTTTTGGCACATAAATGTCCAATACGACGTGAAAGTAATTCCGATTGTACGATTTCATCAACATATTGTAATGCAAATGGTAGAATTAAACGTAGAATACCATCATCAGAGGGTTGGGCACGCATACGATCTAATAATTCTAATATTAAATTTAAGAATTCTGAACGATCTAAAAGACCTGCAAATTAACAAACATACAAAAAATATATATAAATATATTTTTATAGCCGAAGCAACACGAGGAAAACAATTTAGAAAGAAAAAGTGCGATTTATTGATTGAATTGTTTTTTACCCAACATGTTTTGACAAAATTCAACATGGAGCCATTTGGTATGGCCATCATTTATTTAACATGGCGGCTATATTTTTTAAAATTGCTGCTTTATTATTTCTTTCCTTCTATATCTGGTTAATTCTACCCGATTTAAAAGAATTTAAAAAAAAAATTTTTTGGGAAATAAGACCCACCAAAATGTAGATTTTTCTAAGTACTCGTTTTCCGTGCCGTCTCGATTTTTGTCTTAATTTGGCAATACATGCCAAAATAAGACGAAAATGATTTATATCAACTTTCGAGTTTTCGCCTATTTTTCGAATTAATCATGGGTAGTTTAATCACAGGTTGAACGTAGAGGTCAAAAACCAACCTGACCCGTGCAAACAACACCCCACACATCCATGGGTCAATAACAGTCGAAAATGGCGTCCATGTATTTTTAATAACTGTGTTAAATATGCAAGTGTTGATGTCTTTTAAACGAATGAAAATTTCGATTATTTGTGCTTGAATTGTCAGTCATTTAACAAAAAATAATAATTAAATCATGTGACATGTTTTAAATTGTGACGTATTTATGTGAGACATCAACACGATAATTTCCAAAAAAAAGGGGTTTACTGCCCTATAAATATGACCACATACCTTCTTCATACATATATTTTGCAAGTTGTGTACAATATGTCCATTGTCGATGTGCGATTTTAAATTCACTTTCATTCGATTGCGTGATCACCGATGTAATGGATGTCGTAGCCGAACCTTGTTGAGCTGGTGAATGCATTGGTGGTGTTGTTAAATTTGTATTAGCTGGTGTACTATTTATGAGATTTGTTGTATTTAATCCACTGGTATTCGTTGGTGTCATACTATTTGGATTCTGTTGTTGCGCTTGACCACTATTAGAACCCACACCACCAGGTCGATCTGATACCGATGTTGTTGTATTCATCTTGCTATCAAGATTTGCTAAACTATTATTATACATGTGATAATGATCTTGAAGTTTTGGTAGTTGATCTTTTAAGAATTTAATGAGCGTTGCTGTCCATTCGGTGGTTGGATCTGGCAGTTGACGTTTTTTATTCTTTGCTTCTGATACAGCTATCGTATATGCTGAACTTAATTTTATAAACCTAGATTAGAAACAAAACAAAAAAACATATGAGACTCGGACAATTTCAGAATAACTGTTTTTCTGACTAACCACGTAGCACGTAACATTGGAACTTGATACTCAGATAACATCATAAAAATTTCTTCTTTTTTATTAAAATTTGGTGCCCGTTTACCCAACGTCATTAATGGTTTACTACCCGCTAAATCTTTAAACCATGCTTCGATATAATGTTTGTTACGTACAATTGCTGGCCAAAAATGATCTTTTGTATTAATTTGTTGGCGTTTACGACCAGAATCTTGCAATGTACATAGTTCCTCTTTTTTAGCAATAATTGCATTAAAATATGCTCCCACCTTAAATAAATTTTTAAAAAAACACCTCAATTAGCTAAACTTTAGATATACATATAATTGATATTCTTACTTTGCTAGCGGTAACATTACAATTACGTGCTGTACCAAATTCATCAGATAATTGGGGCATCGTTGTAAATCCATGTTTAACATTTAAACTGGTCAATTCGTCTTCCTTTTGTTTTGGTTCTTGTGGATAAACATCTGGTGGACCAATTCGTGGCTTTTTAAGAGGTCGCTTTTCATATAATGATGACATGATACTCATTTTGGATAAATTTTCTTGTTTGTATATAGTATAAACACAAACACAAGAACACCCTTCTTTATCAATATACTAATTATTTATTATCTATTTGGCCAATCCAATTTTAACAACATATTTATTATTATATTAATTATTGATCCATTAAAATTAAAATAAACAAAAATTCATCACTATCCATTAAAATAACTCCATTCTGAATAAAACACTTCTTCTCAATCGTCTATCTGTCATTTTATTAGTTTACAGTTTCACCGTTCTTTTATGGTCATTTAACATTACGTCCGTCATGCGTATTTTTAACGCAAATAACGGTACGGTAATGAGTTGATATGCGGTGACTTGTACGTTATAATTACAGGTTTGATATCGTGCAGATCAAACGACACATGTAGGCTATAAATTTTCATGCACATTGCAATGTAAATAAATTACAAGTAAGAAACAGGCTTTTATTTAAATGCGCTAAATTGATAGTAAAAACATTTACTATCAACTTGTAACGTCATTACACAATTTATATGATGTTAAAGCTAGTTGCGAGATTTAAATACTCGTATTTAATTGTTAAAATCAATCACACTAAGAATTAATTTACTTGTTTACCTACACAACTAAATTGCGAAAAATTTTTATATCATACAAATTGTGTAATGACGTTATAAGTTGATAGAAAAAATTTAGAGTACAAGTTTTCTATTTAGCGCTTTTAAATAAATGTTTGTTTTTTACTTTTATTTTTTAATTATTGCTGGATAATTAAGCACTGCAGACTGTTTGGAGCAACGGAGTTTATCTTCAACAACTTATTTTCGTCTAGAAAGTGGGAAAGAAAACTGTTTTCTATGCTATGCGCATGTACGTATTATAAATTCACAGGTTTCATATCTATATAGACACTAATATTTTTTAATTTCACAGTTTTTATTTACCCACTCAATGGCGAATGCCATTAACTGTAGCGACGAGCGACAAAATCATCAAACTACAAAAAAAAAAAAAAAATTCTGATTGATGATTTAACAACCCACAATCTTATTTACTAAATGAGGACACCATAAATAAACAGTCTTTGAATCGATAAATAATAACATGGCAGATAAAAAGAAATGTGAGTAATTAAGTGTGCATCAGTAGTAGTAGTTAGTATGCTCTATTTGTGGCCCCTTATATAGACAGCCATAAACTATTACGCTCTTGATCAGATATTTGTAAAACGCGATGTCTAGACCTGAATACAATAACGTGAAAAAACCTATGGATGCATTAAGTTCTTAGTAAATAGCAATTTAGGGATATTCATCGCGACGTCGTACGCATGGATCGCGTGATCGAAAGTTTACGGAAGGATTCCATAGATATTAACCCAATTATATGATTTATGATAATAATTTTAAAACAATTTATTAATTTTCTATATCTACAACAAAATTATAACAACACAATGATTCAATTAAAACTAACATTATTTTTTACATTTTGTTCTTCGTTTTGGTAATTGATCTTCAGGAATATCTTGAAATGGAGAATTATCAAATTTAAATGTTTCTTTAGTTATTTTTGCAGCTAAAATATTCAAAAATATATCAGAATCGAAACAGGTTTTTTTTTCACAATGATATAAAACTTACCATAAACATTTGGTTTGACTTCTCTTGCTTGAATAACCGATTCTCTAAGTTCTTTATTAACATCTTTGGCTAATTTTAATAGCTAAAATTCAAAATAGATACAAACTTCAATATTAATTAAAAACGTTGTTTGTGTTGTTTACAACATTTGGTTGAGAACCAGGCTTTAGAATTCATTTTTTTTAAGTGTCAAATTTATTAAAATTGATAATACACCTCATTTATGGATTCTTCATTGGACACATGTTTTTTTTGCTTAAATTCTAAATTAATTTTATCACGTCCAGCTGCTAAAGCTTTTAAATCACCATTGAACACTTGTTGTCGAGTACGGTGTAATGTTTTGAAAATTTTCAGCACCTATTTATAAAAACAATGCATTTAATATAAAAAATATGAAGAATTCATAATATTTTTATTTATACGTACCTCGGAACGTAAATAATTCATTTTTTTGCTAGAAAAAAATTTCGATAAATGTTTAATGAATTTAAGCTATCCGATATTACTGTGAATACTGACATTACTGTGAATACTGATATTACTGTGACAGTAATGACAGCATTAGATTTTATCGCCAATAATAACAAGAAATGAATAAGAATAAAATCCACTATTTAGTTGATTGCTTTCATAAGTTATGATATACTATAAATATGTTTATATTTAAAACAAATTTCATAAGATCTGACCATTTTAATAGGACTTTTAACATGCCGAGCAAAATTTAATACTAGTGTGAGAGAGTCATGGCGAATTCACACTATAGTGATGAGCGACGATCTCACAATACTGTTTAAAATTTTGATTAATGATTAAACAATTTGTGGTATCATTGTCAATTTTAAGGGCCAGATAGAGATAAAAATACTAATTCATATCTCTATAACAGTGTATACACCAGAACCCCTGCAAGGGTACTGTGATTATAGTTAGTACTCACAGTAATATCAGAACATAGCCTTAGTTTTTTTTTCAATACAAACTAAAGTTGGTACCATGTTACTAATGTTTACGCACGTTCAGTTTATCTGTCAAAATTCATGTAATTTTTTCAATAACAAAAATCTTATATCTAATCTGTATTTTATTTATCTTTAGGTGTCTAATTGAGGGTATTTTTATGCCCCTGATTTATTATTAAAATGTGCAAATTAGTTATTTAACAAAAAATATCCAAAAAATACCTAGTAAGTTGTTTTATATATATTTTACTAATGGTAATTAACATTTTTATCTGAGTATTTCTTACAAAAAAAAACTTACAAAATTCCCCTGAATTATTTCAGTCTTACTGTCGTGACATCAAAGGAAGATCTGCGATATCACGTTATACAAATATGGATAAAAATAAAGGCATTCGTAAAAAGAATATAAATAAGAGTGTTAAAAATAATTCAAAAATTTCTGATTCATCATCTGAAAATGATTCAGATCAATCATTCAATGCGACATATTATACAACGGAAAATTTATCTGGATTAGGAACGGATATTAGTAGTCTATCAACCAGTGGCGGTTCAATATCAACGTCAACACCAATTTTGATTCGAAATGAGAGTAAATTTAGAAAACGTATATCACAAACGTCTCAAATCAGTCCAAAATCAATAACTCAAATTAAATCGCATTCGAATAGCGGTGATTCAAATTTTCCTATAAAATATGGAGTCATTGTATGTTTAATCGTTGCATTATTTTTATATTCTTTTGTATTATCAGAAAATCAATCAAATACAGTTTCAATAAACGATTCGGTAAAAATTAATTTAGAAAATTCATTTGATGAATTGAAAATCAAATTTCCATTAAACGATGAACAAATTTGGAATGATTTAATAAGTGGTATTTTGGATGTGATTGAATTAAATCGTCAAGCGATTTTTTTACTTATTTATTCAGGTAAGAATATAATCAACTGCAAAAAAAAATGTGATTTTTCAAATTGTGTAATAACTATTGCAATCTTTGATTGAAAGTTTTGATAATATCAGAAAAAATATTACTTAATAAACTCAATAATTGGCTGAAAGCTGATTTCTGAGACATTTTGCTTGTTTATTTAAAAAAACACTTTCCATAAACCTGAGTCTATTCATGTTAGTCTGAGGTTATGTTAGACAATATTGACCTAATTTTAGTTAATTTCCGAGTCCTTGACCAAAATAACTCCAAAAAATAAAAGAGATAGCGAATTGAAATTTCCATGACATATTCTAGGCATAAAAAGTAAGTTCATGAATGAACAAAATTTGTCCATTAGATCCATGTCCAAATTTTGAATCCTTGAAGATAGATGCATAATCCAAAAACAAAAAATGTTTCCAACTGTTGTTTGAAACATTTTTCGTATACTGTTTAGATTCCCCAATAATTTAGCTAATGAATTCATATTGCAATACATGTATGATTATTATATATGCATTTATAATTGTATGAGCTGTGTATTTAGAGTATTTTATGAATGCTTATCATTAAAAATAGTTCAAAAATTGATACTCAATCATATGTATATTTATATTTATCAATTATCTCTTTTAATTGTTCTCTTCACTTGTGTTCTTTCATGGAGAGTAGGAATGGAAGGAGAACCACCTTGTATGGGACACAAGTTAAAAATGTGTCCATCTATCAAATTATAATTCAAAGATTCACCGAAATGATTGCGCTCATGTAGCTAATGGAAACGATTATAAATTAAGCGGTTTTAAACCGAGTGAAATGTTATTTGATAAACGAAGTTTTTAAAATCTTTCTACTTGCATGCTAATATAGCGCCATCTTAATTTGCTTCCTTTCGATGGACACTTTTTTTGGATACATGCAGATGGTTCTCCTTCCTTTTCCACTCTCCATGTTTTTTTTTTAATTTGTCATTTTTTTTTCTAGATAATAAAAAAATGATATATAAATTATCAGAAGAGATTGGTAAAATCGCTGCAAAAACGATAAAATCGGATACGGCAAATATAACACCAATTATACTTGGTTATGATCAATTAAATATTGAACCATATTTAAGCGATCATGGTACATTAATAACTGATTTACGTACAAAATTAGCCGAACAAAATGTTTTAATTGTAAACGATTTACAATTAGTGAATGGTCATGTGGCCAAAGCATTTCATACAATCTGTGATTCATACAATCCATTGATACAACAATCTGTTATCATATTTACGATGCATATTGATGATAATGATGTTGATAAGAATTTATCTGGTAAAATAATGGAAATTGCTGAAAAACATTTAAATCAAATATGGTCACAATTATTGGATATTGATATTTTACAAGCGTTGGTTACACGACTCACTGTTAATGTGTTAAAAATTCAATAAAAACATTTCAATAGTTTAATTATTTATTATTAAAATTTTTTAAAATTATTATCGCAGAGAGTAATTTAAAAAAATGCGTTTTGTGGGATTTCAATGGGCGATTGAATAATTATCAAGTAGTTCATCGTACTTGGGTGGTAAATTTTTATTAAAAATACCGTTTTCTCTACATAATTAACTGTAAAGAATGTTGTAAAATAAAATTTATATTTTTATTATTAAAATAAAGTTTAAAATATGATTCAGTTTTTATTATTTTTTTATTTAATAAATTGTTTTAAAATAAATTTAATTTTGAATTTTTTTTTTAATCATTCATAGTTTATGGCCCACATAAAAGCTCATTCAAAAAAACTGAAGTACTTATCTTGGCCACCATCTATTGGCTGTTGAATGTCGGTTTTAAATGTGATTTACATCAGTGGCCAATAGATGGCTATAGCTGTTGCATGTTCACAATGCCACGAACATCTATGCTATTTTTACCTATTTTAATCTCATACTAAGACTCAAACCTGATTAAAATTTTTTTACTGTTTTTTAACATGGATGGTGACCCCGGACTGACGTAACGTAATGACAGGCTTAGATCAATCTATAAAGTTAAGCAACAGCAGTCACAATCTGTATTTGGATGGGTGACCACCTAGCAGTACTGTGTACTGTTGTTGTATAAATAATAATAATCCCCTTTGGTTAATGGCTATATAGCTGAAAGTAGCTAAAGCCAGAAATTAAAAAAAAAAAACATGGATGGTGTCTTACAATACATATAAAATACAGATTTAAATTGGCATAAAGGAAATTAATAAATTAAAATGCATTATTTATTTTATAAGCTTTCTTTAATTTCCTTGAAATCATCAGATACGTATTTGATAAATAAAAATTTTAAATGATCTCTGTTTTACCGTCGATATTTTCATATACTTTTTAGTTCTCAACAAAATCGTTAAGAGGGCACCACACATCTTACGTTCATGTTATTCAATGAACTTGGTGCCATTTTGTCCATATATGTCAATGAACAAAGTTAAATAAAAATAATAATTCTATAAAATTTTCTTACTATAAAAAAGAATTGGGTAAAATTAAGCGATCGATATGTTATTTTTCTGCCATAGAGAGAGGTTATGTTGTCAATATAAAGCATTAATTATTTATCATACACTTGAATGACATAAAAAACAGTATTTTGAATTAATTTTTCTGACGTACCTTTTATTTTAAAGTCGTTTTATGAATCAATTACATTTAAATAAATTAATATTTTTATAATTAAATAATTTCACGGTATGAGGACAATAATGATATACAGTAGGCCAATATTTTTTTCGTTTATCGCTAGAGGCGCTAGTCGGATTCGTACACATAGTCTATTATACGTCTGAAATATAAAGGGTAGAAATGGAAAGAAAACCATCTTGTATGTAAACCTAAAAACTTTTCATGTAATTTAAAAACAAGTGCATTTTAAAAACAAAATTTATTTAAATAATATTTTTTTTTATTAATTTTTTAACAATAAATTTTTAAAGAAAATTATTTTGAAAAATAATTGAAAACACGCTCTCTGTACTGTAAATTAAAAAAATACAAATGTATATTTAGTGTGTAGTTCTTCTTCGTCTAGAGCTAAAAATATGAAAAGATGGAAATTCTATTACTAGTCCAGTCAACGGACAATTTTTCTGATTTTCCATTGTCAAGTCAGCAAGATAAAAAAAACTTTCAATTTCAGATTGATTACGAAAAAAAAAATATTAAAATGAATTTTATTCCAATAACATATACTAAAAAGTTTACCAAGATTGTCCCCGAAAATCGTCAACATTAAAAGAATCACAGAAATCGATAAAACAATTGTTTTTTTTTTGGGTGGGTGGGGGGTGTACAATTTGGTGACATCCAAAAATGTATGGAATGAACTCATATTATGTCTTCAATTGATGTGAACGATTATGAGTTTAAAAATGTTTCAAAATTGAGAGTTCAGCTTGTTCAGACTTTGAATTCAACTTGTCAAAAACAGACAAATCAAATTTTTTACTCTGTAATCTATGATTCAATTATTTTATTGCTAAAAGTTTTAATTTCCCGCTAGTTTTTCGTCAATTAATAAAAATAAAAACACAATCTGTTCGGTTTAATGAATCCACAATCCACATAAGTGTACAGTTTTTAATGTAAATCGGTTTGGTTTACAGAGCAGTTGATTTAGAATGGAATAAAGAACTTCCAAATATTATCCATTCCCAGGCTCCGGCCCAGCGATAAAAATTTTAGTTATTAAACAACAACATAATCCAGAAGATCATGCACCACATCAATACATTGACTGATTCTAGAGTGTAGTAGAATTTCTAAGATTTATAAATCCTCTAAGTACTTTCACACTAAATCCAAAAAAAAAAAAAGAAGAAAAATTTGGTTGTTTGTTTTGTATAGTAGTTGTTTATAATTAAAAATAATAAATATAATAATTAATATATTTTGAGAGTTAATTTGTTGTTTTATTTAAATATGTTTGAATAACCAGAAGAAGAACAAGACGTAGAGACGTGTGTCGTGTCATGTGTAGACAAAGACCCAGGTGTTTCTAGGCCGCCGTCCACGTGTTGGTTAATTTCCGTCGTCTCTCAAATTATTTGTTTTTTTTTTTTTTTTTTTAATTTTATTCTATTTATTTATTTTTTAGACTAGTTTTTATTTACGTCAAAACACTTCTCGGGCTTCAGAGCTTTTTTTTTTTTTTTTGTATAATATTTTATTGAATATTATTAGTTTTAAATTTAAAAAAAAAATTTGTTTAATTTATTTTTTTATATTAAATATTTGATTTATTTATTGATTGGTAATCGGAGCCACTCATATATTATTTTTAATATATATATAATTATATATATATATATATATATATATATATATATATATATATATATATATATATATATATATATATATATATATATATATATATATATATATATATATATATATATATATATATATATATATATATATATATATATAGTTTGGAAACATAATTATGTCCTATAAAGAACGGGGATTATTCTATTTTACATATTAGATTGAAATAAATTTCGATTTTTTGCCCTCCAATTGCCCCTAGATCCAAAAATATATATGTATTTTTAAAAAATACGTATTTCGACTGTACAAAGTACTTATCATCATCAGTATGAATTATAAGCTAGACGGAATGATTGTCTGAGGAAGCTTCACCAAATTAGCAATGAGTAATCATCGTCTCAGAGAATCATTCCGTCTAGCTGCTAATTCATACTGACGATGATGACTACTTTGTAGAGTCGAAATACGTATTTATCAAATACAAAATATTTTTGGGCAATTGGGGAGCAAAAAATCGAAATTTTATTCGAAAAATCCTAGAATTCTCTTTAATAATACTCAAAATAAGATTGAAAGCTGCTTGTAGAAGAGATCCCTCTATTTCTGTAAGGTTGATAAATTTATAGTATGTGAAGTATGGAAGTCACACGTCCTCTGGTAGGAATCAACCGCAGCACGTCTATCAAGTTTGATACATTTGTGAAAGGGATGACACAGTTGAATTGACTCAAAAAAGGGAGGAAGAGTTTGAAAAAAATAATTTCAAATTGTAGAGTATAAAATACATATGGAATATAAAATATGCTCCTTTTTTTTGGACTATTATTAAAGGAAACGGAACTAGAGCACATAAACTTTTCGTAAAAACACTCTGTGACACCGTTATTTTTAATAATAAAAAAAAAAATATAATTTTATTCTCTACAATTTGAAATTTGTTTTTTTCTCTTTAACTGTTACACGTTTTTGATCCAAATAAATTATTTAGCAAAACCTCGATTGAAAGGTCTACAAAAAAAAAAAACAAACTACTTAAAAACGGTGAGAGAGTTACATTCAAAAAATTTGCAAGTATAAAATTTAACATAAGAAAAGGTGTTTTGCTATAACTAAAAATAAACGAAACCAAGGTGTTTAGAAGTTTTTTTTTTGACACACAAATAATCGTTTTTTATACTCCATAATTTTGATTTGACAGGTGTTTTTCTATAATTTCTACCTATTAATCGATATTGAAACTATAAATGATCAAATTTTCACCATGGTACAATGTAAATTCAATTTACTTCATAGGATATAGTTATATTTCCAAAAAATTATATATATATATATATATATATATATATATATATATATATTATATATATATATATATATATATATATATATATATATATATATATATATATATATATATATATATATATATATATATATATATATATATATATATATATATATATATATATATATATATATATATATATTATACAATATTTAAATTGTTAGTTTAAATTGTGGATGTGTGGAGAGTAATGAAGTTAATGCGCACGCACTAAAATTGAAAACCACCCATTGGTACAGATTGATCAGCACTGAATGCATATTGTTGTTGATTATCTGGATCAACTGTGGGTGCAACACGTCCAACAACTTCATCTTCACTACTAAAGAAATTCTCAATAATATCAAATGCTTTTTGATAGATGTCCATATTTTCATGCGATTGTAAAAATTCTATTTTATCCAAACCTATAAAAAAAAAAATTTAAATTTAACACAACTAACGCTGTTTATTATTTAAATACACGATATATGATGCAGTATTAATGTTTGAACTATTTTTTATCATTAGCATTGATAAAATACCTAAATATACAGTCTATACAGTTATAAATACATGCATAATAATATGCATTTGCTCATTGGCAAAATTTGAGCTGAAATTCTGGCGAATCTAAATAGTTTACGAAAAAATGTTTCAATTAAGCATAGATTCCTTACACACGGAAGAAGTGAAACTTCGTAATGTGGAAATAAAATAGGAATGGGTAGAAATTGATTCTAATTGCCATTTATATTTCAACCAATAGCAAAATCCTTATTGCCACTATCCACTGCAGGTTCATAAGAGCTCTGGCAGACGTTACTAGTTAAGAAATTGATTATTATTCGCGTTACTGGCCTGTAACAGGTATACTACGCGCATGCGTTCGAGTGCCACAATTCATTCTCGCTCTGTCTCTTTCTATTACCCCGTTCCCACAGTTGGTCGAGAAATCTAAGAATTTCACACCCATCAAAGTCATCTCCCCTCCCTTCCCAGACACTAAATCTACATACAAACATTGCCCGAGCTTAATTTGAAAGAACTGTGGTGCAATGCTAGAAAACATCATACAAAGCGGTTTCCAAATTATTTTTGGCAAACTAGACTTTTCATAGATAACCAAAACTGGATTAATTATGAGAAAGAAATTCTGAGCAATCGTTTATTTTAATAAATGGTTTCAACAAAGTTCGAGATTCCCCAATTCTATCTTGGTGGTGGTCCCCAATTTAAATGGCATCCAACCTCAACTAGTGATGATGATGATGATATTGAACTTACCAAAACATTCTTCAATTAAAACCGCATATGGATTGACACCGCTCTGTGCTTTGGCATCCTGTTCACCAAGTCGTAAAATATTTTCTAAACCATTCAATGCAACCAAAACAATTTTCGCATCCATAACGGTGAGTAGATCACATAGTGGTCGAATACAATGCTGTTCAACTAAATAACGTATCTGTTCAGCTGTACCACCAGTTGTTGCATTCGTAATGGCCCATGCAGCTTCTTTGCGTGTCTTAAAATCAGCTTTACTTAATATATCAATTAATACCGGAAATATATTCGCCTCAATGACCGCTTCGATTTGTTGTCGATTACCAGCTGTAATATTCGATACGGTCCAACATGCCTGCCCAACAAAAATTTACTCAGATTATATATTCAATATAGTTTGTCATAGTTACATACATTTTTTTACACATAATAATAGGAGTTGTTGAGGAGATTTTTACGTATAAATTCTACTACAGTGAATGGAAATTTCGACTTTTTTGCACCCAATTGCAATCAAACAATCAGCATCGATCACGTGTTTAGTGTTCGGCCAATGATATTGAAGTATTGGACGACCCCTTGATTTTGACAGTTAACTTAAAAATGTTTACCACTTTATTTTGTGTACTTCCTTCCATGGGTCACCCCATTACGTCCCAACTGAGTGATTTTCCCAATTGACAAAATTAAAAATAATAACAGGAATCGATAAAATATCAAATTTCAAGCAAAAAATTAAGTTTTTTTGGTAAAGTCGATCCCTTTTTAGGTAGGAGGGTTTACGAGTTATTCGTAAAAATCATGGAAAAATATGAATTTTTTTTCCTGAAATCGATATTTTTAATCACTGATCAGCTAATCAGTTCTTAGCCTTGATAAACTACGTCGATCGCGCCGCTAATCCGATTAAAATCGAATAAATCGGTTGATTTATTCGTGAAATATCGTAAACGAAAAATTTCAAATATAATGTTTTTTTTACACAACTTTTCTTTTTGGATCTCGTTTTTGATGAATAGAAAAATTATTAAAGCTCATAAAACCACGTCGATCACCGACAAGAACGTGGAAATCGGTTGATTGGTTCGAAAGATATCGTTAACGAAATATTCTCGGTTTTTTTTTAACATCAAAGCTCAAAAACACTATGTTAAATTTTAAGAGCTTACGTATAGATTGAGCGTGAAGTTACAGGGATGACCTTTAGGTTCAACCGTTTTCCCCAATTTTTACAATGTTACAACGTTCACCCACCTACTCAGATGAGATGACACCAAGGTAGCACACTAAATATTTGATTACCTATCAATAATATCATTCACTGTAGTCTTGATTTCTAATCTCTATAAAAAAAGAAACTTGATCATAAAATTAGCTGGCGCTTACCTCTTTTCGTATGGACTCTTTGGTCGAACCCAATAAATGTAATAGACATGGTAATGCTGAACAATTTAATATGACCTGTGTTTGTATATCATCCCCAGTGACAATATTACCAACAGCACGAAGTGCAGCCGATACAACATTCTGTTGATCGTGCATCAACAGTTCAACTAAACGTCTACAAACGCCAGCATCGATAACCGCTTGTATTTTATCATTTGGTCCATCCGATAAATATGATAATGCCCAACATGTATCCGATAAAACATCGGGATCGGTATGAAATAATAATCTAGATAGTACAGGCAGACCAGGTGCAACTTTATAAAATTCTGGTGGTGGTACTTTGCCCCTACATAAATTCGATAATGCCCAAACAGCATTTCTTGTCATTGTTAAACGATTTGATTTACTTAATAATCTAAAAACAAACAAAAAATAACATACATTTTATTTATATAAAAAGATCAGATGTTTTGTGTGGGTGGATTACCCAGGTATTTTCACACGTTTTCCTGTCTGTCAAATAAAATCGCGATGAAGGACATACGTTAAAAGTTATACCAAGCAATGGGAGTCGAACCCAAAAAAACCTTTTTAGATTGTAGATTGTCAGACATCAAATTCTAATAAATAAACATAGAGGATAGTAAATGAAGGAGAACCATCTTGTATGGGGGGGAGGGGTGTTACAAAGTTGAAAAAGTATGTCCACCTGTGTAAACAGTACAAATTATAATTCAGATTCATCGAGATGATGGCGCTTGTGTTGATGTGTATTTAGCGGTTATAAACCTAGTGAACCTGCTTGTTTAATATATGCTTGGAATATGTCATAAGAAAGCTTAAAAGTAAATTGCTGGCCAGCTACTATGGCGCCCCATCTTAATTAGCTCCCTTTCGATGAACATTTTTTGGATTCTCCTTCTTTTAGTAGCCTCCATGTAAATAAATAAATTTAATGAGAATCTACAAATTGATAAGTAAACTTACTGTAACAATGGTACTAATATGCCTGAATCTAAAACACGATCACGACATTCTGGTGAATCCCCGGCAATATTACCAAGTGCCCATACAGCTTGCTCTTGTACATCTTCAAATTGACTGCCCAACAATGCTATAAATATTGGTACAGCACCCGCATCCATAACAATACGTGTTTGTAGTGATGTACCGGATGCAATATTTGTTAGTGCCCATGCTGCTTCAAACTACATCCAAAACATTCAATAAATTAATAATACAACAACGAAACTAACGTTATTTAAAAACGTTTGGGGAAATTCGAGACAATTGGCGGGTAAAAAATGAATCACTGAATGTTGTGTTCCTACTAAGCGCAAATTTTGAGAACCACTCAATCGATTTCGTTAATTCTTTTTGTTAGAAGATTCCTTGAAGTTCGAAGATGGTTCTTACGTAGAGAAAAATTTTAAAAATTGTCTGATCAAGTCCCAAAACACAACAGTTTTCTATACTCGCATACAAACGATTCGTAATAATACTTAAAAAAAAGTCAATTTGAACTTTAATGCCATACCATATAGTTCAAGTGTTTGTGGAGACGTTCTGGGAAGGTAAAACAATTGAGTGACGTTAGTCTATAATATAAAAATGTCGTCAAAAACGTTGCGACTAAGCGTAAAATTCGGTTGAACCCCAATCCAGCTAAATTTTTTATTGCGTTATACTCTTAAGACAGGTTTTTATCACGATATAAATTTAAAAAAATGACTTAGATAATTGTAATTAAATACTTTTTTCTTTTCAAAAAATTTGTATACTTTATTTGCGCGTGGACTGCCTTAGTTTCGACTGCGTTTTCAGCCAATTCGATGGAGAATTCACAGTTCGCCGAAGGTTATCAAATTTTAATCATTCTAAAATAATATTTTACAAACTTTAAGACCTATCTATTTATGATCACAAAAATAATCGTAATCTGCTATAAAATTTCTATGATGCGGAGCTAAGGCCGAAAGCAGCCCCGTGGATCAAGGGTCTGAGGTACCAGATGTCCCTCATCAAATACCGGGTGATCATATCAAATACCGGATGTATATATAAAAATTTCGTGTCAAGGATTTCGTACTTTTTTTCTGACGCTGAACCAAGACTGGGGGTACCGGATGATCCATACCAAATACCCGATATAAATTGTTTAGTGAGTTTAAGTTAATTTTTATGCTCGAAAGTTTAAAATGTCTTGTTGTTGCTTTTTTCCAATAAATAAATATAAAAAAATATTCACCTGAAGTGTACAATTGGAATCATTTCGTAAGAATTCAACAAATCTTGGTACAATACCAGTTTGTATGACTTCATCAATTGGTGGATTTGGTTCTCTACTCAATAATTTACGAAATTTTTGTGTAGCCAATAATTGTTTTTCAGCATTATTACTGTACAAATCGTTAACCATTTCTTGGGTGATACCTGGTGCACTATGTAAAATGGTATCAATATCCTAAAAAAAAAAATAATAATAGATATATAATATGGTTGACTATAAATTACATTTAAAATTTCTGTATCTAAATCAATTTCAATGAATTCCTAAAATTTTTAATGGAAATTCCTACCTGGAAACCATCACTGCCTTCTTCAGTTGCAAGTGCCACATTAACATTACGCCTTTTTGACAGTTGTTGTTCACGTTTTTGTTTACGAATTTGAACACCTTCCTCTTCACGACGTCTACGTAACTCTTGTGAGTCCAAACCAATATTTTTATAACGATGTTTATGCGTTGAGCTCGACATCTTCAATATCAAAAACAAACAAAATTATATATATTATATTTGGATTTGGATCTTTTAGACGATGATCAATTGACAACTAAATTAAAAATTTTGGTTATTAGAATGATATCGATCAGCAATATATTAAAATTAAAATATTCTAGATGATTAAGAAGTCAATTTTGATCGAATCAATGCACACAATTTTTTTTTTATTATACGTATAATAAAAAAATTAATATCTATGTGACATTTGGTCTACGCATCATCATATTGTCATATCAATCATTTATTTTAATAAACAATTTTCACAGTTTACCTTATTTGATTTAATTAGAATTTTCACAAAAAGAACAATTAATTTTTTATTTACTTACTGTATTTATCGGGCTTATATAATTTTATTGTTAAAAAGTGAAAACTAATAATTTATTCTCACTTTTCCACCATTACCTTTCAACATCAAGGTCTCACTTTCAAAGGAGTCTGGGAATTTTTTATTTATCAAGTTTGTATAAATTGTAGGTAAATTTTGTTTTTTTTTTCTACGATAACAAAAATTTTTAGAAATTAATTAAAAAATGTTTAAGAAGTCTCATTATGAAAATTCTAAAAATGATCTATTTTTTCCTATATATATATTAACTCACATTTGGATTATTGCACACTGAACTGTAGTTTTTCCACACTGGACTGTATTTATAAAGAACAAGTAAATGTATTATGTTTTGTTTAGTTACCCTGTATACATTTGAATATGAATATTTGAATTGTTTATAATTATTCACATTTTTAAAATATATAAAAAACAATATATATTATAATAATACATGTATGAGTTAGTGCTATTATCTAAGGGTACGTTTACAGTAAGCGAATAGTCGGCCAGATCAGTGTTCTCGGTCGAGTTTTTACATGGTGTAATTAAAACATTTGGCCATGTAAATTTTAGAACATTCATGCTTAGAAAAACTATCGGTCAATTTGAGAACTATTTAGAATTGTCAACATTTAAATACTATAGACATAAAACTTGTAATATATGGGATATTTCATAATAATCACCACAGGCAAGGAACGATCGACTAGCGGCGATATGATAAAATTTAGCGACGAGATGATAATAGAAAACATTTCCATAATTTATTTAAAATTATGATTGGTATGTAAAAAATGTATAGTACAATCATAGATTTCATACAGTTCATTGGAATTCAGTTACCTCATTATTTCCGATCTAGTAACCCATTTCTTTGAACTAAATTCACTATTGCTACAAATAGTAATCAAGTATTTTTGATTGTAAAAAAATTAAAAGTTATCTTGTTTGAAAAGTTGATGACTCATATAAATTTGTGAAACAAAAATGTTTAAACGTTATGACAATTACAAACAAAAGGATCAGCGACACATTTTTCAATCGCTATATGCCATAATGGTAAACGATTAATGATATGTAATGAAAACATTTTTGCAAATTTTAAATTAATATGCTAAAAAATTTTCATCTCAGAAAGTTAGAGAATAAATTTAAACTGTAACTTATTATCATAAATAATATGATTGGGCTAATACATCGCTCATCGTTTCATCGTACATTTACCATAAGTATGGTGGGTAGAGGAAAGGAGAACTGTTTTTGTATGAAAAAGTGTCCATCAAAATGTATTAAATTATTTTGGTACTACAATAACAACAGAATAAGTTTTATAGAGAACGAATAGTTTACAAAAAACAGAAACAGACAGCAGATTAATAAAATAAAATTTTTATACGTCCACTAGGACAATATTTTATGACGCAAATGTTACCCATGATAGTTTAAAATACATTTGTAAAGGTAACACTCACGTCATTTACAAACCTCCACGTTTTTTGACAGCAGTTATTTTTTCAATTATTTTGAACTTCCGAAATAGTTGAAGTCCTGCATAGTAACTACTCCAGTTACTAAATATAACAAATTTCCTAACTCATGACACATTTATTTGTTAACAGTTTTTCAATTCTTAATGAATACTTACAGCTTGACATTTTCTTAATTCATACCACTGTCTTATACATAGGTCTTGACAGCTTAAATGAACAATTTTTGACTCTTTTTATAAAAAAAACATGGTGAAGTATTTAAGGAACATATAACCTATGTGTAGAGAATTATGAGTGTATAGGTTCCACAATTATATAAAAATTATATTATACAACCGTGATTAATACGTATACTGTCGGTAGTTAGTCGTGGTGGCGAGTGTACTCTATTTCCGTGCACGGCAACTTATAAGTGTAACCATTAATTTTACACTTTTGGTTATACTATTTTAACATTGACTTTCCAAATGATCTGTTTTAATGATCGAGATTTGTCGCCCCTATAAGATAATATTCCTTAAAATAGCCAAAAGTGAAATACCCTCCATAGCCACAAGTGAGTAATGTGTTGGTTTGTGTGCTAAATGTGCCAATGTAAGTATTGTTAGTAAGAACCCCATGAGGATGCAAAAGGAGTTTTATATTTAGAACTTTTAGAAGAGTGTAAGAACTGAAAATTGTATAAATAAAATTTTTTGAAAGAATTGATTAAGAATGCCGGAAAAAAATAATGCTATCTGTCTAGATTTTATGAAATTTCAAGTAAGATTTATTATTAAAAAAAAAAAGTAAAATAAAATTCAGAGAATTCGTTTTACAGGATACACTAAAAAAATTACGTGAAATAGATGATAAAATCATTTATGCATTAAATACAATCATTCCAACGGAATCATTTCGGAGTCAAGTGAATCCTACAACAAAATGTCAAGAATTTCATAAAGAATTAGAAAATGGACGTATGAATAGAGAAAATTTAATAAAGCATTGTATGGAATATACAGCCGAACAAATAAAACATTATCGGAATGAGAAAAAGACTGATGAAAATAATATTACTATTAACAAAAAATTACGTGCCGAACAGACTAAGGTATTTCGATAACTTTTCGATTTATGTTTTTGGTATTTGTATCGAACAAGGGACTTCTTAGTTCAAGCTACGCATAGAAAAAACGGCCTAACCTGGAAAAAATTCTGCCAAACAGCACCGATTCGCGAGATTTAAGTATACGTATTTAGTTAGTTTGAAAATTTTAATAGTTAAAATCAATCATAGCAAGCTATTTCATTTGCTTGTTTATCGCGACAAGCTTTTATGTCATGTGAATGATTGTATAAATAAGTTGATAGTAAAAGTTTATCTTTTTAGGGCTTTTATAAAAAAAGTTTTTTCAATTTATTTTATACTTTTAAGTTACCGCCAGGCTAAAAAACCACAAATTGGATTTAGAATGAAATCACATTTTTATATCAATTTTAATTAAATTTTCAGTTACGTTTATTAGAAGTAGAAATAAATGTTGAAGAAGTGGTAAAACAACGATCAAGTAAAGTGTTTCATGAACGATGTAGATCTTATTATACACCTGGATCTGTTAGCTCTGCAGACGATTTTAATAATAATAATACTGTATCCTAGTGAATGAAGTTGTTACATGGTACAGAAGTACCATGAATCAACACTTGATACATGTAGTGCGTTTTTATAAAATTGTATAGTTCTAAAAAAAGTATAGCCATTATTTGTATATATTTATATGAGAAAAATACATTTTCATACAGTTTATTTTTATCCATTCATTTTCCTCTGAAAGCTTTTAAAAAAAATACACTAGGTGGTGACACAACTTGGGGGATACAGAGTTTTAAATTAACAGCAATAGTAAAAAGGTCCAGTTCACCAGGTAATCTAAAAAAAAATAATTTTCTGGAAATAATCAGTTGATGAAAATTGAGTCACCGCATAAATCTCCAGGTCTTGACATAAAACGTTTTAGAAGTGTATAATTAATGATTGCACTTATAAGCTGTTGTGCATTCAAGAAGGCTATACTACTCATACATAAGCACACGTATAGTACACTCACCATTCTATACAAAAACACAGGTGATATGTTCCGCCATGTTGTTTACAAAAAGACTCAAGTTGGTAAAATAAACTGTCTAGACCTTTTTTATTAGACATTCTAAGGGCTTAACTAGATATTTTATATTACCAACTATTGACTATTTGTAAACAATATGGCGAAACATATCTCTAGTGTGTATAGAAATATGAGTTTAATATGTGAGCTACTAAACCAATATATATATTCTTATGGCATACTAACAAGTGACATCACCAGGGCTGTTACCAATCATCACAAGACGTTTCCGTGACATAAAATTTTAATAAAGTGAAATATGTTTTTAGGGTCTATTATCTTATAAGATTGGTCACATTTTAATGTTGTCAAGGAGCCTATTTATAGCTTTATTTTCTGCCCTCGTAAATACATGGACGTATCCAAGTAAAACCTACGGCTGTGCCCAGGATACACCAAATCTAAAATTTTTTTGGACGTTCATTATCGAATCTGATTTGACCTAACTTTTTCAATGAAAGTTTCCTATCACATGGTAGAAACGTGGACCTAGAGGAAGGAAATAAGGATATGAGGATGGGTACAGTTCACATTTTAAAAGCTCTTGTAAAATAACTAAGTAAAAAAAATAATGAAACATAATAAAAAAACAACAAATCTTTATACATAATAAAATTAAAATGAATGATTTTAGTGAAACACACAGTACCCAGTAAATATAATTACTAGTTAGTACAGAATGTTCCATCCATATATCACTCGATCATTTATTTGTTTATGCTTTAAAATAGTAAATAACAGAGGTGTAGTTTAATTTTTTGATTTTTTTTGTTTAGTCTAAAAGCTCGTGGACACTTTGAGTAACGTAATCTTTTTGTAAGGTTGTAAATATTTTCAGCGATGAATCATTGAATGCGCGATGTACGGAAACCACGATTTTGGCACAAATCAACTCTGCACCATCATTGATGAGACTCGTCACTGAAAAAATGTATTGCCTTACCGAGAAAGATCGTTACTCAAATCGTCTACAAATTCTTAGTCTACTTTTTTTTTTGTCCATTTTTTAAATTAATTAAAATAATAAATAAATGTAATTTTTTTTTTTTAAACTTTTATGGTTTTATTCAAATACTTTTTTTTTGTTTATTGTAATTTTTCTTTTAAAACTATAATTAATTATAAAATTCGATTTTTCTTTTCTAAGATTTTCTCTAAAAAAAAAAAAAAAAAGAAAAAAACAGAACAAGAGAGAAAAAAAAAACAAACACAAAACCGTATTTTATTTATATTTGATGAAGTTTTTAATTGTTCTTAATTGAATCTTATTCATTCTTTCATATACAATTGTGTGTGGACGACAGAGATAGATATATAGAGATATATATATTTATTTATATAAAACAACGCACAACACACTCATTTAAGACAGAGAGAGGAATATATAGATGATAGAGAAAGAGTTCGAACGCTGCGCATTGCACTGTTTTATATTGTGAATTTATTTTAAATATTTGGAGGGGGGGCTGTGGCTGCTGGTAGTTGTTAGGTAACGTTCAAAATTTAAAATTTTTTAATACAATTTGAATTAGGGCTCAAAAAAGCTTTAATTTAAATGTTTTTTTTTTTTGTTGTATATATATATATATTTGTTGTTTTCAAAAAACTTGAATTGGGGGAGGAAGGAGAATAGGAGATCAAATTTAGTTGTCCCACCAATCAGGACCTCCACCACTATTTCCACTTGAATAGTTACCACCGTAATTGCCTCCATTTGAACTTCCATAATGTCCACCTTAAAAAAACAGGGTAATTAATATTAATATACTAGAGCAGACCCGGTGGTCACGCGTTGCTGTGACAATTTGGAGCATCCGGTATTTGTTGTGAGACACTCGGTATTTGGTGTAGGAAACTAGGTAACACGAAACTTTTATGTATATAGCCGGTATTTGTTATGGGTAATCCGGTACCCACGGGCCGGCCTTCGCGTCAGAAAAAAGTAGCCCTTGACACAAAATTTTTATATATACATTCGGTGTATTTGATATGGCACCCGGTATTTGGTGTAGAACACCTGGTACCCCGGTCCCTTGACCCACAGAGCTGCCTTCGGCCTTGGCTCCGTATCAGAAATTTTGTGCAGATGCAGGTTTGTTTTTTTGATCATGCATAGATAGGTCTTAAAGTTAGTAAAATATTATTTTAGAATGATTAAAATTTGATGACCTTCGGCGAACTGTGCGACGAACTCCGTCGAATTAGCGCTAAAAAGACAGTCGAACTAAGACAGTCCGCGCGTAAATAAAGTAATCATAATTTTATAAAAACGTATGTTTATAAAAACTAGAGTTCCATGACAGCGGTCGAAATTTTACCATAATTACTCAAAAGCGAATCTCACTGCCTTTAAACAAAATAGTTTATCGAATATTTGATCGAAAAGTACGTCCGAAGCATCCAGTACATCTCTGGGTGTAATTGTATTCAATTCTTAAGAAATCACGCGAATTTTTAGAGTTACTGACTCCGAATAAGTATCGGATAGGATGATCTCGGTAGTATCACCCGATGCCCGTGATGGGTCTTAACTTCTGGAATATCATCATTTTAAATTCTTATGTAATCAAACGGTTTTTGGAGTCGTTAAATGCGGATATATTGCCGAGAAGAACATACGAAGGTACCCAGTGTCAAAGATTTACGTGTAATTTCACATCGATTTCAAAAAAAAAAATATCCTTCAACGTACCACTATTCGAATATCCACCATAATTTTGCCGTGAATTCCGTGACATACTGTTATTTCCACCGCCACCACTCTGTTGTCGATAATCGCGTGAACCAAAGCTACTGCCGCCGCCACCACCGTTATTATAACGATTACCACGTACACGTCTATTAGATCCACC
Source organism: Chrysopa pallens (assembly GCA_020423425.1). Taxonomy (NCBI): domain Eukaryota; kingdom Metazoa; phylum Arthropoda; class Insecta; order Neuroptera; family Chrysopidae; genus Chrysopa; species Chrysopa pallens. Next base: position 44,142 of record JAEMTY010000088.1, read on the forward strand.
ACCACCACCACCGCCAGAGCCTCCTCCACGTCCATCCGATGCAACATTATTCAACCACGATGGACAATCTTGTTTCGCTTCACTTAACAATTCAATTAAACCGGTGCTCAAATTTCGATTTTTATCATTGAAGAATGATGTTGCCAGACCTGCGAAATCAAAAATTTACTTTTTTTTTAAAGCAATTGCAGAGGACCTTGAACCATCGCCTGTAAGTTTTTGTTTTTCTTTTACAAAAAAAGGATCACTTGAACAGTTAGGCACATCGCACATGAGGTGATTTAGGTGAAATCGGCGATATCGCCGATATCAGTATATATATATATATATATATATATATATATATATATATATATATATATATATATATATATATATATATATATATATATATATATATATATATATATATATATATATATATATATATATATATATATATATATATATATATATATATATATATATATATATATATAAAGTAGTTCAAACATTGACGATCAATCTTATATCGAATATCTAAAAAATTAACTCTGTTATTAGTTACTTTAACTTGTTTTATTTGTTTAATGTGATTACAATAGATACAGATTATAGCCACTGTACAATTACTATATTTCTACAGTTCATTTTGTAAACATAAAATAATAATAATATCAGTATTTAATAGTATAAGATGTATTGGCTTAATTTTATAAAATAAGTCTAAAGTTCATTTCTGTTTATTTACCCTGTCATTGAAATGAATAAAATTAATATTGACGCTTGAAAAGTGTTATACGAAAATAAGTTTATAAACTCTTGCAGAACGTCATTACTGCCATAATGAAGAAATGTTGTATCTATTGCAACGTTCCTACAACAATTAGGAGAAGTATACCTAGAGAAAGAGGTTTTTCCCTTTTTGCTATCCACAAATAATAAATATGTCTAGAAATTTTTTAGGTTGAGCATTTAACTGATTAATACTATAGGTGAAAGCTCTTATGTATTTGACAACGTTGCTTACGAATGTAAAATTACATACGATTGTTGTCGCATCATGATGGAATTCTTACGATTTCAGTATTTGATTATGCATATCTTACACAGTGCGATTTCGTACATGTAATTTTCTTATGGAAAGTAATCTCTATCCGTATACGACACAACAGTTGCAACAATACCATATATGTGATAAAAGTATAGCATGTATTCAACGATATAAATATTGCAGGATATTATAAGCATTTACTTAATACTCGCTACTCTTCGTTCCTTTTCTTTAAAGCATATGTATGTATTTAAAAAAATTTATGATCTGCTTTATAAGATGCACCTATTAAGCCTGTTCTTTATGGTTTATCTAACCTTTTTTTTTGTATATAAACAAGCATTGACAAGTTTTTATTTTTAAATATTAAAAAAACATTATTTAATTCTCTATCTTTGTCATAAACATTGATTTATATGACTGTATAAACAAGAATAAAAAAAAAGTTGCCCATATGATTTTAAGAACGAAGGATTTTAACAACGATTTTTTTATCACATGTATGATTTCAAATCACGAAAATCACGTCGTGTGCGACTATACATTGGTTTCCATAAGCAAATCATATGTATGATATCGCCGATTTCACGCAAATCGCGTCGTGTGCGATGTGCCTTAAATGGTTTAGCTGTGATCTTAGCCTGTCGCATGCCATCCATGATATGTTTCAGTAATCACGGTGCACTTGACATTAAATAGATATTAAGCTGGAGCTGTTAAAAAGACCACCCTGTATAGAATCTCATTAATACTGACTGACTGGCTGACTGTGTGTATACTTACCTAAGTTACCCATACGGCCTGTACGACCAATACGATGGACATACTCTTCAACATCAGTTGGTAAATCAAAATTAATGACATGCTTAACATGTGGTATATCCAAACCACGACCACAAACAGCTGTTGCAACTAAGATCGGTGCTGAGCCCGATCGAAATTGTTTTAAAGCATCTTCACGTTCACGTTGTGAACGGTCACCATGTATGGAGGTTACTGGATAACCTTCTAAGCGTAGAAATTCTTCAAGCATATCGGCTCCTATAATTCAACAAAAACGTTATAAATTATTGAATTCTTAAATCCATAAAATTAAAGTTCACGATGCTAAATAGGGATTTACTCGAGCGTCGTTGGTACCTACTGGACTTTGAAGATTAGATGGTATAAAAAAAACCTCTGAAGACGGAGGTATATTAATCTACCGGTTTTCATGATGTAATTGGACGTACGCAAGAGTTAAAAATGGGTAAAACAAAAATTTACTCGAGTCAGGATATTCCTCACAGAGGATGTTAAAAAATTCGGAAGTGATGCAAGCGATTTAAGAAACAAGATTTTCATACTTCACTTAGTTACATGATGATTGTGGCCTTCTGACTCGATTATTTTAAGGAATTTTCTTATTCTGACGATGGTTTTAAAATTTTTTTTCATGTGTCGTTCGTTTATTATTTGCAAGTTTGTGACCCTCCTTTTCCTGCCACACTTAGAAATCGTCATATTATAACTATTTTCGTTATCCTTAAAAATTGTTGTTTTCATTAAGATAAAAAAATTTGAACGTGCTCGAGAATAAATGTCCAAGGTGGCTTTTAATTACCAGATTTGTGATCCTCCCTCCCCATCCCAATCTTTAGCGTTATGCCTTATAAATCGGCAGAAAATATTTTTCCCATTATCCTTGTATTATTTCCCTTTTGATTCTTAAATAATTTGATATAAACCTTAGTCTGATGAACACCATTTAAAAAAATTCAAAATTCACAAAATATATACGGGGGGGGTGCTACTAGAGCTTCAGCCCCCCCATCATGAAGCGTAGTCCCAATTTGTGGATTTGCATTATAAAATACAATTGAAATCGTAAGGAGGAAGCAAAGCATCTACTTAAAAAGTGTTTATAATTTCTAAGAAATTCGTGTATTTAAAAAAAAAGAAGAGTTTCAAACAAACTTAAATTCCCCCAATTCTATCTAGATGTGGTCCCACCCAAAGAGTTCTATTTTGATATAAACTTTACCTTTTTTAGTTTCAACGAATACTAAAGTTAATGATTCAGTTGATGGTTGATGTAAATCATCTGCATTCAATAGATCTAATAAGAATTCACGTTTATCATGTTCATCGACCCAGACCACCTTTTGTGTGATATTATCAGATGTGGATCCAACACGTCCCACAGCCAAAAATATATAATTATCTAAGAATTCTCGTGCTAACATCTAAAATACAAACATACATAATAATTATAATAATCAATCAATCAATTTAAACAATCTTTAACATTACTTCACTCTCACATTGAATAACTTGAAGATGTATAGCGGAGTTCATAGATTTTCTTTATCTGTCCACTTTTCAAAAATCGTATTTTCATCAGATCTTAGACGTTTTGAGGTTACACGAAGCTTCGGAAGCTTCTCTGGCATATGATAAATATAATTTAGATCGATTCGGACTGGTAGATTTTGTGAAGTTTCAAAAATAAATATTTCAAGAAAGTGTTTTTTAACATTTAACTTCAGATCGTTTTTGATGAAAGAAAATAATTATTAAAACTCAAAAAACCACGTCGATCACCGCCGCCAAGAACGTGAAAATCGGGTGACTGGTTCGAGAGATATCGTTAACGAAATATTCTCGGGAACAGCTAGCTTTTGAGCTTGGAGAGCTCAAAAATATACTTTCTTTTATTTTTGAGCTCTGACAATATTAAACGCGACGAACGAGGGCTAAGCTGACCCCCCCCCCGGAGGATAAAGCCTAGTTAGTGAATAAAATAATAATAATAACTAACCTGTATTTGTGGTGGAAATGTTGCCGAAAACATAAGCGTTTGACGTCCACCAACTGCTGTTATATTAATTTTCTCAACAATTTTACGGATTTGCGGTTCAAAACCCATATCTAACATACGGTCCGCTTCATCCAATACCAAATATTTACAATGATCCAATCCAATTTTACCACGATCGATCATATCAGCCAAACGACCTGGTGTTGCCACCAACAAATGACAACCACGTTCCAAATCACGACATTGATCACCCACATGTGCGCCACCATATACAACACACGGACGCATGCGTGAACGATAAGCAAATTTTTTGGCTTCATCATAAATTTGTGTTGCTAATTCTCTGGTCGGTGCCAACACCAAACCTAATGGATATTGTTTACGTTTGTAGGTGCGTCCATCGCGTGAATTCACCACCGGACCATGTTCATACATTTGATTTAATATTGGTACCAAGAATGCGGCTGTTTTACCCGAACCGGTTTGAGCGCATGCCATTAGATCACGGTGTGCTAATATTATCGGTATTGCATATTTCTGCACTGGAGTAGGTTTATCGTAACGTGCCAATGATATGTTGTTACGAATTATTTCTGTCAACTGCACTTCTTCAAACTGTAATCCAAATTGAATTTAAATTATTACTTTTCTAGTCGACGAAAAACAGGAAGCAGTAAAAATAAAATGAACTGAAATAGCGACCAAATAGGACAGCTACGGAACCAAAATTTGTTAAAACACGTTTCTCACTATTCGATAGGTACTACATTTCGGCTAATAAACTTTAAACAACGTCCCAAATTTTATAGGGACTTATAGCATGAAAATTGGGATTCGAATATCAAGTACAACTAGAAGAATGTTTTTAAAATGATGCAAAACCTACAACAAATCGATTATTCGCCCTCCTAATTATACCTGGATTCCGATTTTCATACCTACACAAAATTACTTTGTACCATTTTTTATAAAACCTGGAATTTACAAAATATATCCTTTTAAAAATATACTGAATCGAACTTTGAAGGGAAGTAAAATCGTTCAGAAAGGTCCCTCAACAGTAATAGAAACAATTCATTAGTCGATAATTTTAGTATTCAATAATTGAAAGCAGTCTCACTGTATATGTACAGTGAGTTTAGTGATACATGAGAGGTGATTGAATTTGATGAGATGTTTCACAACTCACCGAAGTGATGTGTGGTGGAACTTGATCGCCGGTAGCCTCAACAGGTATATCCTCATATTTACTAAAATTAATACCAGTATTGCCAATACCAAACAGTTCCATCTCCAATCGTTCATCGGGTGCTGTTGGTTTCGTCCAATCAATTCCACGATTATCATTCCATCGACTATTTCCACGATCATTGGTGTCTCGTCGCTCTGGCTCTTGCCAACGATCATTCCGCGGCAAGTCGGTTCCGCGCTCTCTATCTCTTTCACTATTATATCGTCTGTCACTGTTACCACTACCACGATTCCAATCACTGCGATCGTTCTCTGAGTATTCCCGTTCACCATTCTGATAATGATCCCGTCGATTTCTTAAAACAAATTCAATCAATTTCCAGTACAATTTTATTTCAAGCAAAAGATCCTTTTTCAAATTTTGCCAAATTAGTCTTTGTTTTTTTCCGGCATCGCCTCAAGGATACAAGTTTTTAAATAACAGCGTTATTAAGAATGGATATTACAACATATATCACTCCTACCCCCCCCCCCGGGTGATCACCCACCTAATGAATTTTTTTTAAGGCTTTTCGAAAAAAAAAAGACTAGTTAAGCTCCCAAAAATTACCAGTACAACTCCACTAATAGTAAATAGTAACAGATCGCCCCCCCCCCTAACCACTTACCTGTTAAAATTACTATAATCTGCTCCAGGTCGATCGCTAGCTCGACCACTATCTCTGCCACTGTCTCTATTATCTCGACCACTTCTATTATAATTTGATCTGCTATTTGAACTTGTATTACGCAAATCACGATCGTTGTAACTACTACTACTTTCAGACGTATTATT
>JAEMTY010000089.1:0-50000 GCA_020423425.1 Chrysopa pallens
ATAAATTGTTAATAAATCATTAAGTCATGGTATAAACTCAGGGTGCCATTGCGGTTAAACCAACATTTTGTGATCTTTTCATTATTATTAACTTTTGCAGCGTCAAATCCATGGGTAAAGACAATGCTCCGTAATACAAAAATTGTATAGCTAGTTTAACGCCAATATTTTCCAGTTACGATACCGAATACAAACTTAATTCAACAGAATCAAATGATTCTCTATCAACAAGAAAATTATATTGAATTTTTGTTTTTGAAACTTCCATGGTTAGGCAGAGATGTGGGCCGAGCTATCTACCAACTTTATTATATTCATATGAGTATAATTACTTACGAATAAATTTTTATCAATTTGATTAGTGCTAATCATTTGAACTACTTTAGCCTTTTCTACGCAAGCGTCCTTTATCACTCTGACCAGAGAGAATCAAACATCGTGATAACTGTCTCTTGTGCACAAAATCACTGTAGATTTTCTGAAATTGTATTTAATTTTCCCGTCTAAAGTTATGATTCTTACGTCATTTTCTGTAACTTCATATTATAATTTCGAATTTGTATTTTACTGAGTTGTGACACGTAATTAACCGTCTGTATGTGTCGTCGTGCATAGCGGTGCTAAGACTAATCATATTAATTAATCATATACATAAATTTTTTTACCGAACACAGTCATATATATGGCTTAACTAGACGATTTTCAAACAAATTTGTGTTATAGGATATATACATGCTCATTATTCATTAGATACAATAGGGTGATTGATTTTAAACTTGTTATAAGTAACATCAAAATGTGAAACTTGACAGAATACCTAACATAAAACTTAAATTTAATACAAAAGCAAACAAGCTATGAGCTATTAAAGATTATTTTCCATCTCTTTCTTGAAAATGATGTTTTACGTTTTATATTTTTAATGTCATTTAATTATATGGAGATACTAGAATGTGACATTATAATCAAGTATTTCCCTACTTGCTAAATAAAGAATTTTGAATGTGCAGATTCTGCTCATATTTAAAGATTTAAAAGATAAAAAATATCAGATCTAAAGTATGTTGAAGTGTTTAGTTCAGCGATAAAAATAACTGATACGTAATATATATGATCAAAATGTTTATTCTGAGTCTAAGCACTACATGATTTATAACAATACTAGCTCGTTGCCTTCTTCACTATTCAAATAATTCACTATTCAAATAAATACATGGGCAAGTGGTGCACTCTTGTAAGACTAACTAATTATTTACAACAAAATAAAGACTCTTCAATTGAAGTAATAAACAAAATTAAGCCAAATACATTATAATTGTTAAATGAAATGCAATATATAAAACGTAAAGTTTGTATCATATATAATATAGAATTATATGAATTTAATGAAGTCGTTTATATGAAGTCGAAAATAATAATAATTATATTTACAAAAATTTAATATTTTATTCATTTGAAAATAATTTATTTTAATTTAAAACCTCTTACCCCTTAATAAAATATTTGAAATTATTTCAGATTTTCCACAAGGACGTAGGTATGCATTACAATTGACGTGCTATCTGTAGATATATTAAATGTGTTTAACTTTCAAACCGTAGGTTCCTTCATTAATTCAATATTTTAATGTATATGTTAAGATTTTATAATAAACAAGACACTTTGTTTCGTTTTATAATCTTTTTAATAACTTTTAATTGAATAATAAATGAGATAAATGAGACTCGTGTGTACAACTTGCAGCGTTAATCATTAACTGAAACAGAATCTAGAGGTACAAACTTGTATATAAAAATATCCGCTGGGTGGCGGTATAATCATGACAGTATAGATGTCCCACTTAATATTTTTATTATTGTTAGAATGGACTTTTATTTTCGTGTATTAACTTTAAAAATAAAGATACTTAAGCGACCCCCTTAAGTATATTTATACTGTCGAAATATATAGTAATAAATGATAATAAACTTAAAGGTCTATCTATTTACTGGTCGTAGAAAAAAAATACTACAAAATCCCAAAAAAAAAGACCGCCGCATGGAATAACTCCCTGAATAGCCCTGGTAATGAAGACAGAGTTATTTCGCATATGTAGTGAATTAAATTAAGTAATAAAATATTGATTTGTTTGAAGCAGGTTTAAAGCTTGGATAAAAAATAAAAGGTATGACTTCAGCCTTAGAATTCCATTAACGTGACTCTTTGAGCTTGTGGACCATTAAAGGCAATAAATTGGGATAATTTCTAGTTTAGATTACGCATATTCGAATTTTGGTCTCATAAATAAATATATTAATGACAAATGTGTAAAAACTCACATTTACAAGTTGTGTATTCTTACACGCGGTGAAAATAACTTGTATATTAAACATATTGAACAAAATTTAGATAATTTAGAAAATTTTTGGTTAATAACATCATCACTAAATTTATTAAAGTTTATATATTCAAACCGAAAGAGATACTGGACTCAGACATTATAAGATAACAAAACAAAATAAAAATAAAATAAAATTATTTTTTATTGTTGGACATAAAATTCTGTTGAGTCTATTTAACTCTTCAGACTAATTCAACTGTTATCACGTACATGTTATTGTTTAGCGTTAATTTTTATTTACTATGTTCACAATGGAGAATTTTTTGCGAACTTTAACGTGTTTAACTTAATACACAAATTGATTCTATTTACCTATATTAAATAAATACAGGATGGCTCTCACCAAAAAGTAAAATAGTTGCGTTATATGTTAGGATAATTAATTTTGTTTTTATAAACACTAATCTGCCTTCTTAAACTTTTTTCATTAACCATATAAATATGAAAGAAAGATAAATAACTATGTTTTGACGATGTATTTATTAGGTAATAATATACATATACATATGAAAATATATAGTTTTAGAATTTTATAGTTTAGAAACATACAAAAATCAAAAATTGAATATTGCACAAAAACTTGTAAAATTGTATTTATTATAGTTACAAAAATTATATGCCCTATTTTTATAGCGATGAACGATATAGGGATTTCGTATGTGTTAAAGCTGAGAAAGTAACTTTACATAAATTTGTGGTGTTGAAATTCAGTTCTAGTTCCGATTCAGAATTCAGTCAAGGCCATTCCAACCTTTGTTTGTGCGCAGGTGTGTGAGTGTGACTCTGCACAAGTACGCATCTATATGTTCTGTCTACATCTCTATGTAAAAAATCGTGTGTTTAAATATTTGACGTTTAAATCTCTCGCGACCCCAAATTTTTGCTAGGCGACCCCGTTTGGGTTCGCGATCCATAGTTTAAGAAGGCCTGTTATAGACGAATGCTGATTATAATAACTAAAAATAATAGTGTCTACATAATAAAAGTATAATATATAATAATAAACTCAAAAAGCATGATATAATATAAATTTATTTAGCTACAAATAACATGTGAAGATATCTTTGTGCTCCAGTTGGATATTCAAAATTATTTAAAATTTCGACAAAATACAAATATTCATATAATTTTTGCGCACAAGTATGACCTGCCAAAGAGTTTTTCAAAAAGTAATATTATCAAAGAAATATTTGTAAATTAAATACCTCTGTAGTCGAAGATTCACTCACTCCAAGCTTAATAAAATAAAGAAGTAGAATAAAAAAATTAGAAATTGTAATCAATTGAATGAGTGAGATGCTTTTTTTTATTTGGGATAACTGAATTAAAGTTTTAAGAAAACCAAGTACATTGACAAGTTTTCTTTTTGGTTGTCTGGCATCACCCAAGTCATATTTTAAAAATGCCACAAATGTTAAAATGTCAATGTTTTTACGGCGAAGCCATAAAAAGATTTTCATGTGTTAGAAAATGTATGTATTTATGTTAAACCGCCCCTATGTTTCCTTCTAATTACTAAATGGCAGATAAAAAATCAATTTTTAGCTCCAAAATGAATGTGTTTAAAAGTAGTTTTTTCTATCTAAACATATCGAGTGCGGTATCAGATTCAAAGGATTAAAAAGTTGATTGCTAAAATATATACAATTTATATGCATGCTTAAATGTTATTTGGAAGGAGAAATAATAAAAATAACTGCTGATCGTCACCAGGCAACCAGCAGATGTCAAACAGGAATTGACATTAGAATTTATAATTATTGAAAACGAATGAAAAAAAACTGGAAGTAAAGATAGAGAAAATGTAAAATCGGCGATTTCATACATGTTTGTTTATATACAAACAAAAAAAGGTTAGATTCATGTCCTGAACCATATAGAACATGCTTAATAGGTGCATCTTATAAAGCAGATCATAATTTTTTTTTTAAATACATACATATGCTTAAAAGAAAAGGAACGAGGAGTAACGAGTGTTAAGTAAATGCTTATAATATCCTGCAATATTTATATCTTTGAATACATGCTATACTTTTATCACATATATGGTATTGTTGCAACTGTTGTATCGTATACGGATAGAGATTACTTTCCATAAGAAAATTACATGTGCGAAATCGCACTGTGTAAGATATGCATAATCAAATACTGAAATCGTTAGAATTCCATCATGATGCGACAACAATCGTATGTAATTTTAAATTCGTAAGCAACGTTGTCAAACACATAAGAGCTTTTACCTATAGTATTACTCAGTTAAATGCTCAACCTAAAAAATCTAGACATATTTATTATTTGTGGATAGCAAAAAGGGAAAAACCTCTTTCTTTAAGTATACTTCTCCTAATTGTTGTAGCAACGTTGCAATAGATACAACATTTCTTCATTATGGCAGTAATGACGTTCTGCAAGAGTTTATAAACTTATTTTCTTATAACACTTTTCAAGCATCAATATTAATTTCATTCATTTCAATAACAGAGTAAATAAACAGAAATTAACTTTAGACTTATTTTATAAAATTAAGCCAATACATCTTATACTATTACTCAAAAATATTATATATATCGAATCTTATTATTATTTTATATGTTTACAAAATGAACTGTAGAAATACAGTAATTTTATAGTGACTATAATCTGTATCTATTCTAATCACATTAAACAAATAAAACAAGTTAAGGTAACAAATAACATAGATGATTTTTTAGATATTTGATATAAGATTGAGCAAGAGACAGGTAGTTGAACGTTTGGTGTCATATTCTGGATCTTAAAAGTGAGTCTAAGTTCGTAAATGAGTAAAATCGGTATAATGGGATACTTAGATCCATGACCCAACTTAACCATAAAAAAAGATTCAAAACGATAATTGTTTGATTAAAAAAAAATGTATGAACATTTTTGGGAATGTTTATATTCGCCACAGTTATTACAATCTAATAAACAGATTCTTATTATATCCGAAAAATGTTCATACAAGTTTCTTGTGTTTGTTTTGAATCTTTTTTTATGGTTTAGTTGGATCATAGATCTAATTAGCCCATTATACCGATTTTGTCAATTTACGAACTTAGAGTCACTTTTAAGATCCAGAATATGACACTAAAAGTTCAACTAGCTATCTGTTGTCGTTTTTTAGTTATCGTGATGCCGAACGGGAGACTAAAATGGGTAAATACTAATATACTCTGACTTAACCATATATAAATAAATAAATAAATAAATATATATATATATATATATATATATATATATATATATATATATATATATATATATATATATATATATATATACATATATACGTATACACGTCGTATATATACACATATATACGTCGAGGCGGCAGACGAGTCCAGCACGCTAACACTTAGCCACTCCAATGACTTTAAATATAAAACAAATATATCATTACATTATAAAAAATTATACAATTATAATAACAAAATCTTATTTGAAAAATATTATTCACTTTATTGTGTTGTTTTGTTGGGTTGGGTTGGGTTTAAAATTAATAAAATAAAAAAAAAATTAATTTTACTCGTCGATCGAGTCGGGATTCGAACGCAGGATCTCTTCATAAGATCCTCGCACACTACCACTTAGTAGGCCACTCCAATGACTATATGACTATAAATATTAAACAAAGATATCATTACATTATAAAAAATTATCGATAAAACACAAATAAAATCCCATTTTCTAAAAATGATTCCTGAGCCGATTCTGAGAATTCAATTATATATAAATATATATATATATATATATATATATATATATATATATATATATATATATATATATATACAAGAATTGCTCATTTGATAAGATAAGATTTGCTCATAAGATAATAATAATAATAATAATAATAATAATAATAATAAATTACAATCTTGTGCAAACAATCCTATCCCTACTTTAATTATCGAAAACATAAATATAACCTATAAATAATAAAAAGCGAAAATATAATCGGAAATGAGATTTCAAACATAGAAAAATAATTTTAAAATAAAATATTTTATTCTATGGAGAATAATTATTCTATGTAGTATTAATTTAAACATTTACGATAAGAAAAGACCTGATCATAGATAATTCCAATTTCATCGTTCGATTAATAGTTATAGCGAATAGCAGGTCCAACATTTGACTCAAGCACTCGAAACAAATGACTCAGACACTCAAGTTCATTATGGTTGCAGATTGTATAAACAGTATAGTGGACCCCCGGTAATCCAACAAACAGTTTGCAGGGCAGAGTCAGATTAGCCAATTTGTCGGATTATAGAGTACAGCCGAAGACCCCTATAGTCCGGAATTTTTTACAAAATAGTACCTTCTAATCCGACAAATTACAGATCTAATGATAAGATTCTACATGGTATATACATATACTCTGAAGTATAAATGAAACTTCATTATGTATGTCAAATTTAGTAAATTAAACAACAAAATAGAGATCTTACCTTTTATTATAAAATTAACGTTATTAATGCTATAGAAATTACAAAAAATAAGCAATAACTTTACATTAGGAAATAATTGTGTACAAACAAATGTACACATTAAAATTATCAAAAATTATGAGTCAATCAATTTAAAAGAAGCATGAAAATATTCATCAATGTTTTTGTTTTTTTGTTTGTTTTACGTAATTGAAATGCTAGATTTCCCCTTTGATTAATGGCTATATATCTGAAAGTAGCTGAAGCCCGAAATAAAAAAAATAAAATAAAAACAAATGCTAGATTAAAGCTGTCTTCCTCAGTCTTCTTAAAAATAGAAGTTCGTTGTATGTTGCACCATGTGCTTCAGCCTATTACAAGCCCAGCTCAAAGGCGTTAATTGCATCTTCTGCTGTCACTTGTGGGGTAGTTGCAATTACTTCGTCGTCATCTTCGTCATTTATTATTTTATAACTAGAAAACTCTTATATAATCTCTTCGTCAGGCAGTTCATGAAAAATATTTTCCTCTGTATCCATTCAACGGCACTATGTTTCCAAATTTGCTTGAAATAGCTCTTAAGTGAGATTTTTAACTGCGATACAAAGTTTACTTTATTTGAAGTAGATACAGAAGTTTTAATCAAGTTTTGAAGTCTAATATAATATAGTTTTGGGTACCTAACCCATGAGCTTTATTTTATACAACCAAGTGAGTGTAGATTTAACTTGGACGTATTCAATTTCGGGTAAATTGCGAGGGCTCCATACTAGGGCACAGTGTAAAAGGTTATTTAATTTGGAATAATGATACAGGTATCCCAGCTTCACGAGAAATGATCTTAGACATGACAGAAAATATACCAGTTTAAACTTTTTTGTATCCAAATATCAAGCGCCTGAAGAAACCACGGAGGAACTCGAGATTGATATTCCTAAGAAATCAAATATGTTCAAAACTTTAGATAACAAGTTTTCGAATTAAACACCTCGCTCCGGGGAATCCTTCCGCCATTTCTGAAAATCATTACTTTTAACATGAAAATATTAACTTTAAAATTGTTATCCATTACATAGGATGGAATCAATATTTAAAGTCTAATCGGAGTAGGTGTAATCGGCCAGTATTACTAGATCATTATTTTAATTGTCAATGTTTACATTTACTTAGAATATGATTACTTAACAAAGCACATCAAAGGTTTTTAAAATTTTAAGCAATTTTTATTCGAATTTAGGAGCAGAATAAAAAATATTCTTATTTGAACTTACGAAAAAAATAATGGGTGTGTTTGGCAGAAAAATGCACTAAGATGCGCTTGTAAGTAAAATGGCAGATGCTTACCAAATTGTCAAGAATGAATTACTATTGAAATAAGCGGAAACGGTTCCTGGCTGACCAATTTATAGTTCCTTTCTGACCGCCAGCAAGTGTTGTTTTCTGATAGGCACACTCATTGATTACTTACGTAATAATTTTAATTCATTTTTTTCTAATAAATTTGTTTAATGGCAGTCTAAAAAATGAGCATGGATATACATCAGAATTAAAATTAATAATAAATAAACACATTATCTGATTTTTATAACGTAAAAATTATTTGTGTTTTTTAACTTTCCGCTAAGAAAATCGAAGATTTTCAAGGAAGTGATTGGTTTTACCCCGACTTGAAAAAATCGAGTTTTCATCAAATCTCGACGTTTTGAGGTTACAGGAAGCTTTCCTGACTACCCCTACGAGGTTGTCATTATGTGTATTAGTTGTGTGTGTATTGTGCGTGTGTGTATGTGTGTTTTTTTTTTAAGAGGGGGAATCCTTTATACGAATTTCAGCCATATCGCCTGGATATGTGTAGACTCGACGCAGTGTCATCGCTAACTTCCATATTCACTAAACCCTAAACCCCTTTTCATCTACTCTCTTATCCCTCACGGAAACCACCGTCATGCATTACTTCGTGGGGGGAGGATATAACTATTGCTTTTCCTTCTGGTGGCTAAGGTGTTATCTTCTTCCTTCTATCATGTGTAATTTGATCTTGCTCTTTCGATGGAACGCAAGTCTGTAAGGACTTCTGTATTGGTAGCGTTCTCTGATGATACCATCGCTTCAACTATTGAATCTGGTTGTATTCTCTGGTTCAGGATCCTTTCCAAATCTTCACGCTGCGGATCGAAACGACGACATACAAAGAAGACGTGCTCCGCATCTTCAGCAACTCCTGGACAGGCCGGACATTCAAGAGAATCATCGTGCTTAAAGCGGGGTGTTTGTGTGTGTGTGTGTTTGAAAGTAAGTGAACCACTTATTATTTTTGAACGGCTCTACCGATTTTATCGCGGTTGGTGACATTCGAAACGACTTGAGCAAACTTAGATCAATATAATTTGGATCGATTTGAACTGGTAGATTTTGAAAAATCTCAAAAAAACTAAGAAAAAAATTTTTTTAATGTGGATTTTTTGGAATAACTTTTAAACGGGTCTATCGATCAACTCCAAAAACTAATCAAATCTTAACCTTGATAAACCACGTCGAACGCCGCCAATCCGATTAAAGTCGGTTGGTTTGTTCGAGAGATATCGTAAGAGAAAATTTACTAAAAAAGTGTATTTTTTACAAAACTTTCGTTTTTGATTAAATAGCATAATGATTAAAGCTCTGAAAACCACGTCAATCGCCGCCAACAACGTAAATTTCGGTTGATTGGTTCGAGTGTTAAGGTATGAAATTAGCGGAAATTTGCAAGTGTGGCATTTAGGGTTAACCGTTTTCCAATTTTTTGTGTGTGTAAATATTGTTATATAAATATTGAAATATAATTAAATAAGTTAAGTAATACTAAACAAATTATTGTTTTTGTTTACCACTTGTATTAAATTAAAATTGTAATACTAATGTTAGTAAACTTATTAAGACTTAAGGAAGTACGAGCACCAAAGCAATTTTTAATAAAAAGCTTGAATTTTTTTTTATATGCAGTTGAACTAAATCTAAACCGATCCTAAAAATTTTAGGGGGGTTGCCCGATTATTTAAATAAATAAATGACTTCAAAAGTAGGCATATTTAACATTGGCTTTATGGTAAAACGGTAGACGGGTGATACGTTTTCGTAAATATCTCCGAAACTAGCCGGTAGAAATTAAAAAAAAAAAACTATTTAAATTTAAGTTAAAACCTTAATAAATAATTGAAAAAAAAAACCCGTTTTGCCCGACTAATTAAAAAGATATTTAATTAAAAAGATGAACTTTTTCAGTAAATTCGGTAGCGTCGAATATCTTTGGTACTAACCGGCAACACTGTAGATCATTAAAAAGAGGTAAAAAATATTGGAAAGAGATAGAAGCAAAGCAATAATCATAATAGTAAAGTAACCTAACCTACAACTGTATATATAATACGCAATGTATATTTTGAATTAACAAATAACAACAAAAATAATAATCATAGTAATCACAGTGTTGCCATACGTATTACCGCGATCATGTGATCATCATTACCCCTTCTCCGCGCGCTCAGAGCAGCCTATCCCCACCATGCCTGCCGCTCGTACTTCGTTAATCAATCAAATGAAATATAGTTCCTTATTCTGATAATTTATATAAGAGTATAAATTGTGATTCTTTTTTATAAATATTTTTTAATAATTTGATTTTAATAGATTAACATCATATTTCATTTATTTCATTAACCAATTAATTTAATTTGAAGATCAGCGATTTTGAATGATATATAAACGTCTGTGGTAACTAAATTCTGCTTTATCTTTGCAGAAGCGCTATCAATCAAGTGCAATTGGCATTATGTCATTAAAAAGTCTGTGTCTTCCAGTGGTATAATATAATTTTGGTGTTAGAAATATTGGAATTTTTTTTTAAATGTTTGTTATGAAAATATTAAGCAATAACGCTACTTCAGATTGCATTTCTATTTCTATTTCCATGTACATCTCCTTATTAAATTTTTATTTTGCCATCACACAAATTCGCATAGTTTAAATTTAAAAACAGCGTCCATTTACATCTTCAGTAAGATCATCATGATAACGTCGTTAAGATTTTTAAGTAACTGGTACTCAACGGTAAAAAATCAGTATCGGTATTTTAAGCATTAAATTAATTAGAAATATGGAATATGTTGTGAATATGAGTTTAAATTGTATTCCAATTGGTTTTTTTTATCTGTGATAATATTAAAATGTGTGTATATTTAATAATTATTATTTGACGTCGTAAAATAATTTAAAAAATATTAAAACTTAATTAATTTTGAGGTCATAATTATTAAATAAATAAAATATTTGAAACTTTTTCATTAAAATATAGGCTATACAAAGTGTTTTGAAACTAATAGAGGGGATAGTTAATGAAGTCGGCGACTCGGTAACTATTCAGTAAAGAGCACCGACTATCCGGCTTCTAACTTTGTATGAATTAATTATTTTGGAGGTATAACATTTGAACTCTGCAAGATGTATTAGCATGATGTATGACGTGTCAAGAATACATAATATCAATCAATTTACCATATACCGGTCGTTTTTTTCATCATGTTGGCATATGTACAAAATATACCTAAAAAAATATTACAATTTGTATACATACAAATACGCTAGCAAACAAATGTTTGTAAAAACTTTACTTTTTTATAGTGGGGATCACTACTATACAAAGTTTAAAAATAAAAATGTACACATATTTCTCTATACATAAAAATGTACACATAATTCTTGGCATATTTTTATGTACGTATAAAACTTGTAATATTCTATACAGGTTTATTTCGACATGCAGTATATGATTTGTATACGCTTACATAAATAAAACATTCTTCTCGTTAATTTAGTCAAGTATCGCTATATTTTTTTCAATACTGGTATTAGGGACGAAATCGTAATCTATATATATATTTATATATAGGAGATCCCATTTTTGAACTCACTTATCACGAAATCTCTGAAACTATTAAGTCGATTGACTTGAAATTTGGTAGGAATATTCCTTTTGCCGAATAGAGGTCAGCTAAGAACGGATTTAACGAAATTCCACCCACAAGGGGTCTTGCGGGGGAGTTTCCGTCAATAAAACAAAAGACGATCGTTTTTTCATCATTCTTTTTTTTTCCAGTTTATAAAGAAGCCGGAAAAATATATAACATCAACTCTACGCTTTCAATGCTTCTCCATCCACACCCTCCCACGCATCCACCCCCGCACTCCCATGCATCCACCCATGATGAGTGAGTTCAAAAATGGGATCTCCTATATATATATATAGATATATATATATAGATTTGGGTTACTTTTATATCAGTTGGGTTATTTGTTATTGTAGTCCAATGTATACACGATGTTTTAGCAGAATTTTAACTTAACGGGTCGCTTTTTAATGAAGGCCTTCAGGCGTATGCCCACGAAGTATTTCAGATTTATAAACATTGAATCCGTTTCATTTAAATACCATGGCTATAAAAATATGCTATTTTATCTTAGAAGCAATAAATATTTGTAAGTTTTGTATTTTGAACGATTTATGAGTGTTTAAGAGAATATAAAAGGATATTATTATTGCTTACTATTGATTTTCTAAGGTAATTTTTAAATTGCTCAGAAAAAGTATACAGGCGGTGAACTCAAGAACGATATTGAATATTGTAATTTTATAACTCAAGAACGGGTTCACCTATCCAAACCAAATATTTAGGCTTTGTTCGGACTATTTAGCAGATTGTTTATGTGAAGTTTCCACAAAATCGGCTGAGCGGTTCTTCATTTATCACATTTTTTGTAAGAAATGAATTCAATAAATAGCGGATCATTTTGTTAATGGAATTTTTAAATTGATATTACTGTCAGGGGATTTTCGTCAAACATTGCCTGTTATTCCTCGATCAACTACGGATGATGAAATAAATCCCTGTTCGAAGTTCTTTGTTTGAAGTTTCCTAGAAAATGATCCAGCTGCAAAAGTTTTCAAAACAATTGTTAGAAATTAGTGATGGCAAAATACAAATCGACAGTACCAAGGGATTGATCGCTGTACCGAGCAATTTTTGTACAATTGCGCAATCGATAGATGAATTGATTGAATTTGTTTTTCCAAACATTCTTTCGAATTAGAGAAATCATGATTGATTGACAGAACGCGCCATTTTAGTACCGAAGATCATTCATATCAATGTCAGTAATTTTCAAATTCAACCGAAACTGCCAGGTGTAGTCACGACATATAAATCAATTGACAGTGTTAAGAATCAACATGAGGCAATAAATTATCCAATTGGATTTTTAAATTCATTGGAACTGGTGGTATGCCATCGTATTGCTTGAATCTGAAAGTTGGTTCTTTGATTATATTATTTCGAAATATTAATCAACCAAAATCCCCGTGTAGCGGCCCTAGATTGGCAGTGAAAAAACTATTGCCAAATTAGATTGAAGCTACGATCTAAACTGCTGAATGAAAAGTAGAAGTTTTTTTGATACCGCGTATCCGTATGATTACAACTGATATGCCATTTGAGTTCTAACGATTACAACACCCTGTGCGTTTATCATTTGCGTCCATTAACAAGGTGCAAGGGCAAACAAACACTTCACGTTTGTGGTGTGAATTTGCAGGAGTCATGTTTTTCACATGGCCAACTTTATGTTGCCTGTTCCAGAGTCGGTACACCCAGCCGTTTGTTTATTCATGGTCAAAATGGAAAAACAAAAAACATTGTTTATCCAAATGTTTTGCATTAAGCTTTAAAATAGATAGCAATTAATAAAATATTTATAAATGAATTTGATGTTCCAATTAAATTTTTTTATTATTTCAATTATACGTAAAGAAGCACGTACCGGGCCGCTAGTTTAATATAAATGAAATACATATTAAAATATGTTTTTTTATGATTGCTAAGAAAAAAAAAACACACACACACACACACATATATGTATAAATTTTATGTTAAAAAATAATAATAATAATAATAAAAGTTTTTCATTGCTGTGGAAGTAAATACTTTCAGAAAGTTCATTTATAAAGTTAATGCGGTCACATATACGGGAAACAAATGAAGTCAATCCTAAGATGTTTGATATTATTTTTTAATGTTTTAAAAATAATTGTATGATAATACTTTTACAAAGTTAATTGTAGTTTCTTACTAGTTTTAGAAAGTATAATTATATAACTAAAACAATTAGTAAGAAATACGGACCAAGTTCTTGTCGAATGTTTTTTATTTTATTGCCAATATCTCGTCAATTTATTTTTAACCTCACCAGGTACTAATGATAATACACATTACACAAAATTAGAATAACATACAAGTCTTACCCTACATTTTAATAAAAATCAAGTACTAAAATTCAAAATTAAAGTTACTATGCAGATGTAATAAACAAGTAATTGACGAAACGTTGACAATCAAATTAATAATATTAGTTTCTTTTACAAGACTACGGTCCTTATTATTATGACAGTTTGACAGTTGAATGATTTAATATTCTTTTTAAATTTTTCAAATGTGATAAAATGTGGCATGTACAATTTTCTCTTGAAAATGGAGGAAATTTTATTAAATATAAAAGATATAGAAAGAAATGTTGTCTTTCTCGTAAACTATTAGTCTATGATCATTTTGCCTGGAACTTTTTATTTGAGGATAATATTATATAAAACTTTTTATGTTCTTCTTCTTAAATTAAAAATGTATAAACAAAAAAATGAATACACTATCAATAATAGACACAGATATTATTAGTAATTTACAAAGGTTTATTAATAAATTTAATACTAATTAAAAAAAAATTCTTATAGTACTTAAAATTTTACAGCCGATAATGTTTCAAATCTTTCTTTTTTCTTAAGCGGATAACAATTTAAAGAGTAAATACAATAACGTTATGTAAATATAATGATTATACAAAAATGTTATTTTATTCAAATTATAGACTATTTTAATAATAAAAAGCATATACTTTTGAGATTATTCCACTAAAAATAGACTCCCTTCATTTATTTATAAACACTTTGTATTAGGAAATTATGTTTTTAATGAATTTCACCTTTAAGGAAAATAAGCTATTGGTTGATGGTATTGACTATTTTAATTAAAAAATCATCTTATTTTGAGATTATTCTACTAAAAATAGCACCACTTTATTTATTTATAAACACTTTGTATAAGGAGATTATGTTTTTAATGAATTTCACCTTTAAGGAAAATAAGATATTGGTTTGGTAACATTGATGATATTGTGCAATAATCTTTAAAATAAGTATACAATGGAATTTTTGAAGGAAAAATGCAAGAAAATCACTCTAAACATTGCAATCATTTCTCTTGCTACATAACAAAACCTTTTCTGGTATTTGAATGGAACAAAATGTTTTAAATCTTTAAATGGGACTTCGTTATTTAAAATATTAATTTGCAAAAAGTTGATACTCGTGTAACGAATGAAAGGCAGCTGAATTTAAATCAGTTTTTCCTGGCCAATTAAAACTCGTTTAATTTTGCTTTTTTTCTTTATAATGTTTCATTTCTGGAAAAATAGAAAATTAAAAGACAAATTATATTATCTCAGCAGGAAGTCAGCGTTGCAAGGGCGATTTTAAGCCGAACAAATTTCAGTAAAATCGATTAATTGGATTCAAATAACAACAGAATCAAACATCTAGAAAAAAATTGTTTCAAATATCGAATTTTTTAAATAAAAACCAGTTTTATGAGGCTTAAAATAATAACATTAATTTAAAAAATGCAATTTTTTAAATAATCGTCGACGAAATATTTGACGGTGTATATAATAAAAAAAAAAAAATTATTTAAAAAAGAGTACAAAAAAAGAGTACAATTGATTTTATTTTTTAAGAGAATCGAGCTTTCACAGGTACTACAGTTGCGGCTATCAATGGTTCAATTTGCCTGTGGAATTAATAAATTACGTTTTATTGTTTAATAAATGGCCAAATCACAAGAAATGTTACTAGAGGATTAAGAGTGGGGAAAATATTTTATAATCTACCATCTGAGCTTTAAATTTTTACGCCCAAAATACCATTAAGTAAGTTTCAATGATAAAAAAGTAATATTTATTAACATTATTTCAAAACAATTTTCTTAATATTGTAAACATCACTACTCGATATTAAAAACAGTAAAGAGAGTGGAAATCACACCCACAATTCTTTAATGGTTTTCTTGACCAATCTCTTAGAATGTCAGTTAATGGTTTATTTACATTTAAAATTTTTTTAAACAAAATTCAGTTAGCTAACGCCTACTTGACAAATTTACATATTTTTTATTATCAAGTGTTAATGCAAATTATTTAGTTATTTTCAAACAATTTCCGGTTGAAGTTTTCGAAATATTTGTTTAAATAGATTCAGCAATAATGTTTAGAGTGATATTTTAATTTTTCATTTATATCAAAATAGATTCAACTATGAATTCAGTAAACCAATTTGTTAAACTTATTGTTGTGTTTATTCCAATTGTAACTCTAGCAAATGGAAAATTAATTACGTTGGATGGGCAATGCACTGATCGTTCTGAACTTCATCCAGACGACTTAGGTGTTTCTGAATTTGTAAGTAGTTTATCCTCTTTTTAAATTTTTTTTTTTAAATAATTCGCAATCAATAAAAACAATAATTTCACCATGCAAAAGATAATTACTACTTTTTATTTAATAGTTAAATGGAACATTTTATGTAGTCGAACAAATATCTATGGGTCCCATAGACCGAACTGACATAAGAATGATGTTGAATCCTGAAGGAGAAAATATTAACATTACTCAGGTATATCGATCAACAGAAAGTGGGGAATGCGAGAAAATATTTATGTATCTTGAAGCTACAGATGAAAGAGGGGTATACGACGTCCTTTATCAAGGTAAGTGAAATTTAAAAGCCTATAAATGGATTACGGTTTTAAATTTCATTAATAAAAACAGAGGTTCATAACATAGTTATTTTACGAAAAGTATGATTTTTTGCTAGCTTTGCAAGTTGAGGCTTTGAAGGGCAGGTGGTGATGCGAGTTCAATTGGAGCTTAATTGTGCAACCATCGCCCATGTTGACTATGCCAATTAAGCCCTCGGACATAATTAATCAGCTTGATAGCGACAGTGATTTTTTGGAGTTGAAGCTGGTTGCGAAGTTGCAAAAATTGATTTAGTGTCATTTTTGCCATTGTTTTTATCCGCGAGTGCGTTCGCTGTATACGATAGTTTGGACAATGATAAACGGGCGGATTACATTAAGCTGACAGGGTTAAGAGAAGCACTTTGTAAAATTAATGTCGCTAAGGTTGCTTCCAGGAGAGTCGGTTGACGTTTTCGTGGCAAATCAGCAACGTTTGGGCACTTTAGATGATTGGTGTCAGATGCTAGGATTAACTTTGCGATGGTGATCATGTTGTCAGATGCCGTGAAGCTGAAGCTTTAAACAACAGATTGACATATTGAAAATTGATTGAGAGGGCTAGAGTATTAATAAGTTTGTTTGTTGTGGGTGGTAGGGCGGCGGCGATATGGGACGGGTAGTAAGGGCAATACAAAGAAATGTTTTGTATGCAGTAAATATGGACGATTGGAAGGGCACGATTATGTCCAGAGAAGGTGATATGCTATGGCTGTAGAAAGCAGGGACACATCGCATTAGCATGTCCGGACAAAGCAACAAGCTATAAAAGGAGGCAGCCATTAGTTGTGTGGGCAGACTCTCGTCATCACGTTTACAACTGTCCAGGGTAACAGTTTCGAAATGCCGAGTTACTTTGGTATCATTTTTAGACACTGGGTTGTTGACTTTGAAATAGTTTGCACAGTTTATGTTGCTCAAGGGTAGGTCTGACCGTGTCGCAGTAGAGTGAAGATGAATGGTTGACAGTGGAAGGGTATCGATGAAGGTAAATTGAATAGTGGGAGAATTATAATTGATTCAATTTTTGTTTTAAACAATTTATTTATCAAGTTTTTTGTCAAGTTAAAAAAAATCTCTGTTTACGGTAACAGTATGTAGTGTTTGAAAAAGTGAGTAATTTTATTTTGATCACATAGCTTCATTAACTTTATTACCAATTACTTCAACCAAAGTGCAGAGCTTCGTTTTATAAAAATATTAAGTTTAAAACTTTGCTCCTGCCGTTATTATTATTATTATTATTATTATTATTTTTTTTTTTGATAATAAATCGCTTTGTTACAACAAAACGATTACATTCATTATGTTTCGAAGTATTGTCCATCGTTAGCCACCACTTTGGCCTAACCTCGAGCAGCAGGCGAATCTCGCGGCGTAAAAATTATTCATCTTTCGATAAGATCCAATTTTTTACTTCTTCATTCGAGCTGAAGTGCTGGTGAGTCAGGTCGTGTGCAATTATTAATATTATAGGAAAATCACAAATCTATTTGTTCTTTATAAAGCTTTCTGTCTTGCAATTAGACTTATTAGACGAGTAAAATATTTTGTTTTTCTTCCAATTTGCACAAAATTGTATAAAATCATCCATTTTTCTATTGATGAACTAAATTTATGAGGTCATTTAGATTATAGAAATTTCGAATTTTGGATTTTTAAAAAGGCATGTCATTCGCTCCCTAGAAAGTTTAGTTATCTTAGAAAAAGGTGATATAATTAGCTTTGCAGGTTACACAACAATGCAAAAAATTTCCGTATGGATTCACAATAAATATCCAGAACGACAAAGACTAAAAATTTAATCCAACTTATTGCCTACTATTCAAATTTTAACCTTATCTTTTAAGCTGTATCAAAAGTAAATATTTATTGTTCATTGGCTTATTTCTTTTGAAGAGGCTTAATAAAGCTTCTCCTGTCAGTCTGTTAGTCTAACATACATGTTTTGAAATAATTTAAAATATGTCAAAAACTGGTAAATCTGTTTTAAAATGCTCCAATGGCATATTACTTATTTAGTATTGCTTTTTTTATGGTATTAAGAAGATTTAAAATGATAAAAATGTAATTGTAAAATGTCCGACAATAGGAATGTTTGGAGTTTCAGAATATAAACTTATATTTTGGTGGGTGTTGGTCGTTTTTATAGCTTTGCTTCATTTAATAACAAATAACCAGGTAATTGTCAATTTTATGCTGATAATGATAGCAATTTTCACGGTCGGTTTCAAATTTTTGACTTCTTTCAAATTATGTTATCATTAAAACTATGAATGAAAGTAAAAATATTAATTGTTTGTTTTAGACGCACCCAATAGTGACTTTATCAAATTTCAAGGATACATTCTAGAACTTCTACCATACATTGAAGAACCGGAAGGAGATTTTGGTACATTTCAATTTATAATATACTTGTGTCGGGATTTACCAGATTCAAAACATCAAGGTTGGATATTAGTCTTATTTTAGCATTATTGTTAATTATATTATTAATAATAATTTTTAAATAATTATTTTCTAGTTGAAATTTCATATCAATCAATACTTACTGAATTATCTCCATCGTTAAGAGAAGATTTTGCAATACAACTTGCATATAATAACATGTTGGCAATCGATGAATTTATCAATGCAATTAAACGAAATCTTGATGATCCATGTAATTTTTCTTGAAAATTTTTTTATATTCAAATGTTCTGGTGGTGGCACTTTACTTAATCAAAAGAAATCATATTGACATTTTGGAAAAATAATTTTTTAAATAATATCAAATAAATAATTTTATTAAAGATTTGCTTCGTTTTATTCATTATTTCAAAAGAAGCTGAGTTTGCATCATGCATAGCATTGCAATGAAATGTATGAAAGATATTTAGGATTGACCATCAATGAAGTAGGTTGGAAGTTTTTTTAAAATAATAATTTCAAACCAAATAGAATTTATAACATGGATGAAACTTATGGGATGAACACTTTACCTAAAAAAACACCTAAAATTATTATAACAAGTGGAAGTAAATTGTACGTAAAATTGCGATCACTATATTTTGCATGAATCCCAATAGTTATTATGTTTCACCTGCATTTATCTTTTCTCGTAAGAGACCCCAGAATGATTTATTAAATGGTACAGTGCAAAGTATTTGCATGGTTTCCGATAGTGGCTTTGTGAATACAGATATGTTCGTTAAATGGTAACAACTCCTCGATTACCACTTGTCATACATAAGATTAGAAGCTGTAACATATGCTAGTAAGAACCACATTGTAATATTGACACTTTAAATATATATACACTTTGAATGTCATAAATTTATGTCATTACATCCGAGAAGAAGTATCACCAAGTACAACATAGTTAGTTTGTTTAGCGAAGCATAAAAACCATGGGCAATGGAAAATCTGGATTTATGGTAACGGGAATGTATCCATCTATTCGATAATAGCGTTTTTTGATGAAGCTGATTTCGCACCTTCGTTTGTCAAAAAACCAAATCTTTTAGATGAAGAAATTTCTATTTTTATATAAAGATTAGGCATGCCATATTTCATAACATTTTGAACTGACATAAGAATAATGTTGAATCCCGAAGAAGAAAATATTAATATTACTGAGGTACATCGATCAACAGAAAGTGGGGAATGCGAGAAAATATTTATGTATCTTGAAGCTACAGATGAAAGGGGGGTATACGACGTCCTTTATCAAGGTAAGTGAAATTTAAAAGCCTATAAATGGATTACGGTTTTAAATTTCATTTATAAAAACAGAGGTTCATAACATAGTTATTTTACGAAAAGTATGATTTTTTGCTAGCTTTGCAAGTTGTGGCTTTGAAGGGTAGGTGGTGATGCGAGTTCAATTGGAGCTTAATTTTGCAACCATCGCCCATGTTGACTATGCCAATTAAGCCTTCGGACATAATTAATCAGCTTGATAGCGACAGTGATTTTTTGGAGTTGAAGCTGGTTGCGAAGTTGCAAAACTTGATTTGTTTTTGTTTTTGCCATTGTTTTTATTCGCGAGTGCGTTCGCTGTATACGAAAGTTTGGGCAATGATAAACGGGCGGATTACATTAAGCTGACAGGGTTAAGAGAAGCACTTTGTAAAATTAATGTCGCTAAGGTTGCTTCCAGGAGAGTCGGTTGACGTTTTCGTGGCAAATCAGCAACGTTTGGGCACTTTAGATGATTGGTGTCAGATGCTAGGATTAACTTTGCGATGGTGATCATGTTGTCAGATGCCGTGAAGCTGAAGCTTTAAACAACGGATTGACATATTGAAAATTGATTGAGAGGGCTAGAGTATTAATAAGTTTGTTTGGTGTGGGTGGTAGGGCGGCGGCGATATGGGACGGGTAGTAAGGGCAATACAAAGAAATGTTTTATATGCAGTAAATATGGACGATTGGAAGGGCACGATTATGTCCAGAGAAGGTGATATGCTATGGCTGTAGAAAGCAGGGACACATCGCATTAGCATGTCCGGACAAAGCAACAAGCTATAAAAGGAGGCAGCCATTAGTTGTGTGGGCAGACTCTCGTCATCACGTTTACAACTGTCCAGGGTAACAGTTTCGAAATGCCGAGTTACTTTGGTATCATTTTTAGACACTTCGTTTGTCAAAGAACCAAATTTTTTAGATGAAGAAATTTCTATTTTTATACAAAGATTAGGCATGCCATATTTCATAACATTTTGATAATTGTTTTTCAAAATGTTAAAATTGTTCAAAATGTTAAATGTTGCATGTGAAAATTGAGATAAATACAATCTATTTTACATTAGACATTGTCATATTCGAGAGGGCACTTTTTTGTGTCTATTCCTCTAAAAAAGGGTCATTAGAGCGGGAAATCGGTGCACCATCGCAGTAATTCTTTCAACGGAAGGTTTTAAATCAAACGAAATTGTTTTCAAATAGTAAATAACCATTTCGGAAGATGTAATTAGGTACTCGATATGCTAGTGAGGGTGCTTTGCCCCGTTGAACACCCCATGCATTGGTTACGCGTCACAAAAAGACATTACATCATTTATGGTTTTAATATGTTTCCCAATTTCTTCCACAACAATATCCATTTCGAGTGTGTAAGATAAGGTAGCCTGAATGTTATTCTTTGGTCTTTTAACAATAAATTTGTTTCTATAAATGGTAGAATAATACAACCTCAATGGTAGATTATATACATATCATTGGCTTAGAAAGAAAAAATTCTGTGATTATTCTTAATTAATTTGACCAATGGAGAACCAAAAATTTTTAATTTTGTGGGTAAATTCAGAATATAAATAATTTCTATATTTTTGTTTCTTTATTTTTTATTTTTTATTAAAAGATTGATTCTATTGCGGGTAGCCACAAAATGAATCTTTCTCTATTATTAACGATTATTAAATATGTAAATATACATTTTATATATGAGCTCTACAAGCCGAGGTGGCCCTTGTCTAGTATATTATATTTTACGTATCGTTTGACCTGTGTATACATCTCCTAAAAATCCTTGATCAAAAACAAGAATTGTGATGTCTCATCATTGATTCTGATCATCGGAATACAGTCCCTCTGGTGTTTATACCACTAAAAGGAAACTTTAACTAAATGGTCACTTTCAAAGCTAGTTTTAGTATACAAGAATGGAAACAAACAAGATCCAAGTCATTACCGAGGAATTGCACTTCTGAACACAGTAACCAAAGTTTCACCTACCGGAAAATCAGGCAGGCTTTTCACAAAATAGGGGATGTCCAAAGAGTATCTTTGTTTAGGTGAACAGTTACGTTCACCTATACTTGCGACACCCAAAATAAAGCTGCTTGTAGCGTTTATACACTTGATAATATCATTCAATTCAGTTGACCACAGTCTCTTATGGAACAAATTATTCTTTCTCGAAGTAAATAGAAAAATAGTTAAAATTACCAAAACCTCTAAGATCACACACGCATTCTAGTAGAAATGACTCCACTCGACACATTCGAAGCTGCAATCTTTCAAGGTGTTCTGCAATAAAATTCCCTAAGACCACTGTTATTCTCAATGTTTATACGCGATGTAAATTATTTTTTTAGAACCAAATAATTGCCCTAGATTAAGCGTTAATACTATCGATACAATCCCTCACATTCTATACGTTGATGACATCTCTTTAACCCCTTCACTACTAGTGTACAATATATTGTACGTAAAAATTTAACATACGTATAGTACCACTTTTAATGTAGAGTAGGAAAAAATTATTTCGCCTTAAATTTGGCAATGAACCACCATCCTTACTTACTAAAATTAAAAAAAATTTTTAAAATTAGTTTTTTTCTTTATTTTTTGTAATGTACAATATGTTGTACATTGGTAGCTAAGTGTAGTAACTAATTACATTTTTTGGCATATTTTACCCAAGTTAGGACCTTCATTGACCTACTACATATTTCTTTTTTTTAAATGAAAATTATATAACAGGTTTTTTCCCTGGTAATACACAAATGTATTTTACATTTAACACATTGGAAAAATGTTCTACCTGAGCAGTTTTCCGACTTGCACCTGGTGGGTTGATTTTTCCATCATATTTAGGAAGATGATCAATCGTATCTGTGCGCACCTCATCGACGGGCCGATGTTGAAGGTTCAGGAGATGCTAAATCAATATCTGGTGTTTCAGAACGGGACCAGTTGGATGCCTGCGAAGCTGGTCTACCCACTTTACGAACAAGAGGTGCATCGAATTTTACTAGACATTCAGCCACTCTCATTTTAAAATAAAGTAGGTCTAATATTTGTTTTTGGGGAACTTTTAATTCTATTGCGTATGTGCGATATTCGATCCAAGAATTTACAATGGCTAAGTCCACCGCATGAAAAATCATTCGTAGTGTACATTTACGAGATTTGATATAAATTCTAAATAAGCTGATGAAGCGATCCATGAGATCCACTCCACCCATTCCATTGTTGTATTTTTTTACTATTTCAGGTCTATCAACGTCAATGTATTTTTTATTTTTTGCATCCCATCTTTTTCTTAAATTTTCTTCACCAATAATAGTGAATGTCGAAGCAAGTATGACACTTCGGATGTCCTTCCATCTTACCAGTACAACATCTTCATCATTGTTGACCAATTCTTCGGAATAACCTCTATGTTCATTTTTCATAATATTGAAAGGTGGATTTTGGAATCGAATGGTGAATTTGTCAACTTATTTTTTTTTTTTTTGACTTTTTAGAACATGTCGGAACATTGGGATTTATATTTTCGGTCATAACGTCTTATAACTTTGAACAAAATCATTTTCCTTTTCTCGTTGATTGTTTCTGATCCTATCATCTTCTACCCTAACTAAATTATTACCAGAGAGTAATTCTGGATCGTTTAGCAAGTCCAAATCATTAATTTCGTCATTATCTTCTTAGTCTTCGAAGAATTCTATGTCTGAAATATCTCCCGATTCTAAAATATCTAATATATCAAGAGCATTCAATAATTCTGTGTCCATATTTGAATTCAAACTAATAAAAATATAAACCATTAATCCTAGCTACTGATTAACAATGTACAATATATTGTACAACGAAATTACAGTTAAAAATTTTGCAATACTAAATTGTAATTATAACTTATCTGCTACTTTTATTCAAGATTAAAGCCTCATTTATCAATTTTTACTAATAAATTTCAAAATTTTCTCGAGAATCGTAAAAAATAATGCCCACAACGAAACTTGTACATACTGCATTTAACAAGTTCCAAACGGTAAAAAAACTGAATTTATGAATACAAATGTAAAAAAAAATGATTTTATTCCAGTTCGTAAATAATTAAATTAACTGTTTAATATATTTACCACAAGTTAGGAAATGAAATTAATTATTTTTCATCATCATAAAGTTGATGTACAATATATTGTACAAATATAGTCAATGAGTGTCAATTTTTTGAATTAATTAAGTACTGAAGAGGTTAATTACAGACTGTTCTTGCAACTTATAAAAAAGTTTATATCTTATTAATAGATATATTGTCAACAAATCTATAAGCCGTCAACTCAATTTATTTTAAAAACACTTAACCTTCAATTAAAGGTAACTTACAAGTTTAACTTATTATCAATCAATAAAGGATACTTACCACAAGTAACCAATTTCTTTATACCAACCTTACATTACATTTGTTAATACTCTATTTGTAAAAAAACATTACGAAAAATACAAATCTTGAAAAAAACAGAAACTTTACTCTTCTTGTCATCAATTCTAAAGTCGAAAATTTGGAAACAAACAATTTTTTGATGCAAGTTTAACTTTATTGCAACACACATATCGATGAAGACTTCTAAGATATTCTTTATAACTACAAACGGGAGTTTCTTGTAGACTTCCCATGTTGTTCTATTATCCCGAAATTTAACATATTTTGTTTTCATGCCCTGATTAAAACACTATTAATTTATTTGGATCAATTTAAAATAAAAACAAATTCACAATTTCGATTTCGAAATCTAAGTAATTCTTTCCTAAAATTTGTTTAATTCACAATTGATCAAAATCATTTTTCAGAAAAGGTATGATTTTTAACCAATGACGTTTATAGAGACAAAGGATCTGTTTAATTATTTTTAAAACACAGGGCTGATCGGCATCGAATTAATTAAAATAGTTATGGAATGTAAGTTGAAATTGTAGTCCGTATTCGTTGTATTATTTCGTTTTTTATTTTTTATCTTTGACAAAATTAAATTTGTATATATTTCATAATTATTATTTGACATCGGAAACTAATTTTTAAAAAATAAATAAATAAATAAACTTAAATAATTTTGGGGTCATAATGAATTAATTAGTACACTATTTTAAACTTGTATAATAAAATACGGCTATACACAGTGTTTTGAATCTAATAGAGGGAATATCTAAGGGCTGTTGTATATCTAATCACTTTCCATCTTAGAATATTATTTTCCCTCTTTTTACGATTCAAACTAATCTCTAAAATCAAGTTTATAATTTTTCAAAATTTTACAATTTTTTCATACGCTTACCTACTTAGACGATATTGAAGAATTTTGCTAGTAAAAATGGTTTTGTATAAAAAAAATTAAATTGTTACTGTAAGATTAATATTAAAGGCGTAAAGATGAATATTCGAGAGATATTCAGATAATAAGATATTGTGTAACTTAATACAACGGTGTAATTAATATGTTTGTAATCATAAAAATGTAAATATTTTTAAATATAAAACATTGCTCTTACTGCATAATACGTACTGCATCAGCGAATAAAACATTAAATTTCGATTTTTCCCTAAATCAAATTATTTTGTATTTTTATACATACGTATTTCGACTACAAAGTAGCCATCATTAGTTTGAATTAGATTCTAACAGACATGTGTGCAAGCCGTCACCAAATTAGCAACGGGTAACATCTCGTCGTAGAATCATTACAACTAGCTAATTTATACTGATGATGACTACTTTGTAGTCGAAATACGAATTTATAAAAATACGAAATAATTTGATCTGGCAAATTGGGGCAAAAAATCGAAATTTATTAAAAAAATCCTAGAGTTATCATTAATAATTATAAAAAGAATAAAACATTGTGCCAGGACAAGATCGGCAACGATCCGTATGTGATTTAAATGATACCACACCAACTAGTATTTTTAGATCGTTTTTTCGTGTAACAAAAAACTGATCGATAGCGTCATTCCAAAAGTTTTGTACCAAAGTCGGATTATCACAATCAGTATTTTTTACCCTTATTCAAATTTGGTTTTAGGAATGGAAACATAATAGTAAGAAAACAAATATTAAAATATTTATTTTTATTATTGTCATGTTAAAAATTACTTTAGGTTTGGGTTTAAGATTTTTGTTTTTGATGTAAATACTTCAAAGATATTATGTTTTCATTACCGTTATGGAAGTACTTACAAAACGATCTATCATTGGTTGCAGGTTTAAAGACGTCACATATAAGGGAAACAAATTTAGTCAATCTATTGGATATTCATGCTAACAATGACTCTGTCGATATTGTCGAATTTCAACTGTCGATATAATTAAGAACTAATTAGAACTACCAATATTTAAACACTATAGACATAAAACTTGTAATCGATGGAGTGTTTCAGAAAAATATATAATGTTTTATATTATATTAACTAATCTCATTTTGGTAGTCAATGGGAAATTGTCAGCTGTGTGTATTATGAGTAGTTATTATTTTTGCTAAGCGTGAATGTTCAATGTTTTGGCAACTTTATTTGCCTTTTAGGATTCTTTGGCGTTGATTGAGAATCAGAATCATCTTCAGACAGAAATTCATTATTATTTAAGACTCTCTCTTAAAGCATTCATAACTGTTTTCAAATTATTCTGGTTCTGATATAATTCTTGGTTTTAAATGAACCATATTTCTTTTTAATTTTGAACCAAATTAATGATTTGATCATGTGGCTGTTTTAGTATACAAATTTTAATTGCTCCCAATTTTTTATATTGATCAACTGGAAAATCATTTACCAACTTTGGATTTAAAATTTATGTATACGATTAAAATATAATAGCCAACGTAAACTTCCACGCTAACTTAATTGCGGTATTTTACCCGCACGTCAGTTACATAATGATATAAAAATTATAATAAAAATATAATAAATATTAATTTACTGAGCTAACTACAATTAACATAAAGTTCCGAGTGTAAAACTTGTCTTCTCAAATTTGGTATTTAGTGTAAACTTGAAATGGCGAAAAAAATAGTTCAATATCCGCAATTAGATCCTAAAAATTTATCCACATGGAAATTTATAGTTTTACACTTACTTGAAGAAAAAGATTTCGAAGACATAATTATGAAAACATCAGACTTCAATACTAAGGCACATCGCACATGAGGTGATTTGGGTGAAAACGACGTGACATACCCATCGCCACAGCATGTCGTCTAGTCGATTGTCTAGGACTAGCAACAATTGCCGTTCTGACTCGGTCTACATTTTCCGGTGTACGAACTGAACGGGGAAGACAAGGTGGTTTCTTTTTCATCACAGAACTAGTACTTCTAAACGCTACAACCCATCGGAGTACGGTATTTCGATCAGGCACTGCACCATGACGTCCAACTCTAAAATATTGACGAAAAATACGTTGCACTGTGACTACAGAATCATTGTTTCTAAAAAACTGCTCTACAACGAACACACGATGTTGTACGCTCCAACGCTCCATGGCGACTCAAACGGCATTGCATGGGCTGTCTGCTAACATACGTTCAAGGTCAATACCCCCTCCCGACGCCGCCTAATAGCGGTTCGAAAAATATGCGTTTCCTCTGCACCACCCTGTATAATAATAAACTCAAAAAGCATGATATAATATAAATTTATATAGCTACAAATAACATGTGAAGATATCTTTGTGCTCCAGTTGGATATTCAAAATTATTTAAAATTTCGACAAAATACAAATATTCATACAATTTTTGCGCACAAGTATCTGAAAAATTCATTATCTAAATGCTATGAAATTTTGCATACACAATCTTGGCATGAAAACGTTTGACCTGCCAAAGAGTTTTTCCTTGAAAAACATTACTAAATATTAATTTGAATGACTTTTACCTTCGAATTTTTTTTTTCTTTTTTGGAAAAGCCCTCCGTTTTTATGTCAAGGTTGAGAACACTGATTACATTTGGACATCTATTCTTTTAGTTGTTTGCTGCAATAATAGTGTCTTTTTTATTGTAATCTCATACAGAGTTGTAAACCTTAAGTTGTGGCATAAGTTTTCATCACTTAGTATCAGAAAGATAAAATATCATCAATAAAAGGTTTTGGATAATAAATAAAACGAAACAAAAATTAAATAAAACTATTTATTTTTATTATAAACATTTTATTTCTAAATTGAAGCAGTAAACATTACTTTTGTTTAGGTAAAGTGGTAAAGCCATCAGCAGAACATTTTGTTATTGTTTTGTTTTGTTTTTTTTTTTTTTCAAGAAGAATCACTCTGATGATTTTGATCAAGTATTTCAATGTACTTATATAAATCTTACACATTATTTAATTAAATATTTTATTTATTATTTGAGCATGGACTGAAATAATAATCAGTATGAAACATCACACCACAAGTATAGTAACTAAACTAATTGTACCAAGATTCAAACATCCATCCTGCTGGATAATACGTATCATTGCCTCGCCGATATCCTTTAAATTTTACAAATTCAGTATTGGGTGCAGCTAAAACAAATAATTTAGATTTTTACTTTGATTCGTAGTTTTAATGGTAACAGAATTGGTAGCAAATCAAACATTTCTTTATCACCATTTTGTAAGTACCTAGTCGACCATATAAATTTTTTTATCATAACCAGCATAAAATTGTTAATATGATAACTATTTATTATAATACGAAGCTAAGTTATAAAAACACCCGACACCCACCGAAATGGCAGTTCATAATCTCAAACTCCAAACTTTACAATATTCATATTTTTGGTCACTTTTACATTTATATTTTTTGTCTTTTTAAATCTTCTAATTATCATAAAAAAAGAGCTTTAAAAATATATATTCTGATGGCGCATTGAAGCCAGAGACACTAAGAGAATTGTCATAGCAAAAAATTTTTAAAGAATTGGATAGATTATGCCCCATGCTTACCTGGCGCATTTTGTTCATATAACTGTAAACTATGAACTTAAATAAAAATTTATTTTCTCTGCATTGACGAGTCTCTAAATGTCACCGATTTTTTGAGAGTTATATAATTATTTTAAAACATGTAACTTCAGCTCTTTATTTGTGTCTCACAATTAGTGTAGATTTTAATTTATTGTAAGCCGGTTTTTGAATAACTCTTATATACAATATATTTCAACAATCTGTTATAACTATTTATTGCTACTATTCCTGAAGAAAAGGCCTTAAAATTTCATGAAAATTATTTTTTTTATTTTTAAATCCCATTAACTGTCTTAAAAACTATGAAAAATCAAAATTTTCCAATTTTTTCAACGGGAGTATTTTCGTAATACCTCAATGAATTTATTTGCAAAAATAAATTTTTTAATATTATCATAAACAATGTATTTGTTTATAACAATTATTAAAATATATAAAAAAAAAGTTTGATCTGAAAAGCACTTGTTAACTAGATTAATAATAATTATTATTTATGGCCTGAAGTTATTTTGAAGTTATTATGTTCATTGAAAAATTATACAACAATTTAAATACAGTTTTTAAACACTTTTTGAACATTCAAGTATTAACAAAACACCATCAAAAAAATATTTGTAAATTAAATACCTCTGTAGTCGAAGATTCACTCACTCCAAGCTTAATAAAATAAAGAAGTAGAATAAAAAAATTAGAAATTGTAATAAATTGAATGAGTGAGATGGTTTTTTTTATTTGTTTTATTTATGATAACTGAATTAAATTTTTAAGAAAACCAAGATTGACTAATTTTTAAAAATTTTTTGATTTAATGAGTACATTGACAAGTTTTCTTTTTGGTTGTCTGGCATCACCCAAGTCATATTCTAAAAATGCCACAAATGTTAAAATGTCAATGTTTTTACGGCGAAGCCATAAAAAGATTTTCATGTGATAGAAACTGTATGTATTTATGTTAAATCGTCCCTATGTTTCCTTCTAATTACTAAATGGCAGATAAAAATCAATTTTTAGCTCCCAAATGAATGTGTTTAAAAGTAGTTTTTTCTATCTAAACATATCGAGTGCGATATCAGATTGAAAGGATTAAAAAGTTGATTGCTAAAATGTATACAATTTATATGCATGCTTAAATGTAATTTGGAAGGAGAAATGATAAAAATAACTGCTGGCCGTTACCAGGCAACCAGCAGATGTCAAACAGGAATTGACATTAGAATTTATAATTATTGAAAACGAATAACAAAAAATTGGAATTAATTATAGAGACAGGGAGAGAGACGAACAAATATATATTTAGAGTTATCCAATAGAATTAAAGTATCTGGATGACCGATAAAACACGAATAAAATAACATTTTCTAAAAATGATTCCTAGCTAGATCGATTTATCGCCCCCGAAACCCCCTATATACTAAATTTCATGAAAATCGTTGGAGCCGATTCCGAGATTCCAATTATATATATAAATATATATATATATATATATATATATATATATATATATATATATATATATATATATATATATATATATATATCTACAAGAAGCAAGAATTGCTCATTTAAAGATATAAGATATTGTAATTTCATAAGTTTTATATAAATATAAAAGATAAAAAAAACACTTAAACTTGTTTTGATAAATTGATAAATTTGGATAAAAAATTATAAAATAAATTTATATTTTCATTCCCCCATTGTGGTTGTTAATTATTATTATATAATATATAGCGAAAAGAATACATTTCCTACCATGTGTACAATTACACCTCACGTTTTTCGTTAAATAATATAAGACTTTCCAGAATAATCTATTTTATCACAGTTGCAATAATCTATTTAATCACAGTAATCAATGTTAGTTAGCCTGGATGGATTTATACTATTTTGTGCAAATTGATAGAAAAACAAAACATTTTGCTATAGCAATTCTAATTGCAGAAAAGTAAAATGAGGCTCTGAACTTCGGTAGAATTAATGGATTATAAAGTTAATGGAGCTACGTGAAAAATAAAATTAGTTTCTCACTTTTCGAACACATCATATGGTTACCGTAAACAGAGATTTTTTATTACTTGAAATATGCACAATCTCGACAAATGAATTGTTCCTAACAAAAATTTAATCACTTGAAAGATTCGATTAATATGAAGTGCTTTATGTAGATAGATGGATTCAATGAAGATCAACTTTTTCAAATGATACCCAATTTTATTACAAATTTAGATTTTATAGAGAAAATAATCTTTTAAAGCTTCATTTCTTTTTTTTTTTAAGTTTTGAGTACAAATTACTGATATATCTATTCCATATAAAAGTAATTTTTAAATGGAAAACAATATCTTTAAGACAATTAATAAAATAAGCCTTTTAGGACGACGAATCGTTAAATGCAAAAATTGCCTATATTTTAACAAAGTAATTTTGGAAATTTATTGTTTTGAAAAACTATTTTATCTCCCTTTTGAAACAAAAAACCTATTTTAATATTGGTATTTTGAATGTGCGTATTTGTTAATTTTTGATCTGATTTTACAGAAAATTGTTTCCAGGTCAATTTCATTTTTTTTTTTAATTTTTAAAATAGACCCATTTAAAAAATGAAAGTGATCTTCATTTAGTGTCGAGTTCCTTATAAAAATAAGTTTATACTTCAGGTTGATATCATTCGAAATACAAAACCTTTGTTTGAAACACTTTTCTTAATTTAACTATGTTTTCGAGTTTTCTGAAATGTGATGCCAAGTTAAGGAATAACATATCGTATAAATTCAGAGAATAATGATGTATCAACGATAATGAATGACACTTTCAAACAACTGGTATTATGTTAAAATTGTTACTCAATATTTTCTCATAAAATAGCATATAAAACATGCATAAATTTTTTATAATAATTGTTTTATTGACTTTTAAATTATACTTACTTTGATAATAAATATCAAATAACCCTGTTTGATCTTTAGCTTCGATAATACTAAATAGTTCGTTGCATTCATCATTTTCTGTGGATCGAAATTTCTCAGTATTAACATTTTTTCCTTTTGGTTTCAATATCATTTGTATATCAGTTGGGTTTATAGATCCCATAGACGTTTGAATGAGTACATTCATTGTACCATTTAACTGTGAATTAAAAATTAAATTAAATTAAATAATAATATAATAGTTTAAAAAAACTAAAAAAACACGCATGCATGCGTAGTTCGCGCACTAGCTCTATCTTTATTACTCTCATGCAAAGGATCCGTTCAGATGCGTTCTGCAGCCAACTTCAGAGAGTTACCTACAGACAAACAAACATACGAGTGAAGCTAATAAAAGCGTGTTAAAAATCAAAACGTTCAATCATTTGTATGCTTAAAAATACTGTTTATGCACATTAAAAAAAAAAAAAGAGTAGTCAAGAACTTACAAGTCCAGCAATACCAACTTCAGATGGTTTAATTTCAGAAGGTTTACATTGCCTGCGTAACTGATTTCCAGTTGCTAAAGCTACAATAGCAATAACCACAAAAATTAGTTTAATCAATTGGTTTATTGAAAACATAGTAAAAATTTATTTTTATAAAAATTAAAATATAAAGTTCACATTATTTTTTATTCTATTTAAACAATTATTTCGAAAATTTAACCGGATGTTGTTTGCAGATAAATAAATAATTTGTTAACACTTAATAGTGAATAAATATCAAATGCGTCACGTAGAAATGCGTACACTAACTGAATTTCCTTTAAACAAAAATTTTAATTTTAATAATCTATTAATCTTTTTTGAGAATTGGTTTAGAAAGAATAAGTAGGTTCGATTCCTGCTCTGCTTACAATTTTTAATGTCAAGCATTGATGTTTTTGCTTCTAAAGAGGGAAGAATAAATATATGATGTAATACAAACTACATTCTTTATTGTCGTTAGTCATTCGAACTTGGCTCTTTTCATACAGCTGATACCTACCCTCCTGTCGACCTACCATACACATTCGTCGTTCAAGCGAGCTTAAAAGTCAAGGACTTTCAGGATTTTGGGTAGTTCAACGGTTTTCACTGGCTCCATCTATCAAAAAATGCGTGTACGTTTTTACAGATGACAGTTATTTTCTTAAATCTCCTTCAAACTATTCAGGGATGTTCCCGATTTACACTTCTTAGGAATGATAAAAGTAGGGAAAAATATTTGCCACCTTACCATCCATAATCACACATTTAGAAGTGGGTAGTGTTGATTGAAATTAGTCAGTGTACTATAAACACCACTATAACATCAACAAAAATGAGAAAAATCATCGGTGATTGATAGACAATATTTTTCACCAACGGTGTTGTTTCCTTGGTTGGACTCCAAACATGGCAATGTAAGTAGTTCTCCATTTCGACGTGAACGTGGATAATCTATTTTCTTAAAAAGTTTTCTTGTAGCTTTAACTTCTTGGCAAGAACCGCCAATGCTGTTACTTTGAGGTAGTTTCAGCAATTGTAACCCACGTCTGTTGGCATGTGCTAATCTTAGGTGCAAAAGGTCATCTTCTTGTTTTGTTGAAAAGTGTTTTCATGTTGATTTTTATTAAATATCGCTC
The DNA here is from genome assembly GCA_020423425.1 of Chrysopa pallens. Classification (NCBI taxonomy): domain Eukaryota; kingdom Metazoa; phylum Arthropoda; class Insecta; order Neuroptera; family Chrysopidae; genus Chrysopa; species Chrysopa pallens. The sequence goes on from JAEMTY010000089.1 coordinate 34,046, forward strand.
TAAATAAACTGTTTATATTTATATATAGAAGTTTAAAGTGATTTCTTTTAATTCCTGAATAATCATTTTTATATCTAATGTTAATTTTCCTTGCATCATGTTTTGAACAGACAATAAATTAAATTTTAATTTTTCAAGTAAAAGTGCTGCCTTTATAATGGGTGTATGTCCAGAATATAATTTTAGTATACTTGTTCGTGGGCAATCATGTCAGTATCATCAGTTATTTTAATTTTAACAGGTTCTATTTGTTGAATATTTGTCATAAAATTTCTGATTTTTGAGATTAAATAATTGTTGGTGGCTCCTGAATCCAAAATAAATAAAACTTCGCTGTGATCGATGTAATTTGTTTCATCCGATTAAGTTACAAAACAAATATCGTTTTCTACTTGCTTCATTAATTTTAAATAATCGTTGTAATTGTTATTAAATTTTGCCCGATTTTTATTTAAATTATTATAATTTCCTCTTGTCGTTTGTATACTAGTCGCTGAAATTGTCCGCGACGCTTATTGATGTATAAACAATAAGCGTCAATAAGGTTTGATAGTGTTATTATAAAAATTTGGATTTTTGATTGTTTTAAATTTCACTTCCGCATTAAGTAATCTGCTTTATACACATTTTAATGGGAGATTGTCGTTTGTATCTAAAATTGAAATAACTGTTTCATATTGTTTTAAAATAGTGAGTAACAACTGACAAACTTTATTTCCCTCTTCCATTTTTGTGCCGTTAGACTCATCGATGAGTTTTACAAAATTGTAAAAATGTTCTTTGTGGGTCTTGTTTTAATTTTAATAATTCTCTTTTGATTTGTAGTTTTGTTAATATTATTTTTCTTTCAAAAATATATCCCAAACTTTTCAGCATATCATAAGTGATTGCATTTTTAACGTATTCTAAATGTAAGTCAAGTATGCGTATGACAATAGTAGCACGTGCTGTTGCATCCTTCTCTTTGAAATCATTTTGTTCCTTTTCTAGTAGACTTATTACTGAGTTCTGGTGTTTTCATAATTATGTCTTTGAAATCTTTTTCTTCAGGTAAGTGTAAACTCTAAATTTCCATGTAGATAAATTTTTAGAATCTAATTGCGAATATTAAACTATTTTTGCTGCCATTTCAAGCTTACACTAAATACCAAATTTGAGAAGACAAGTTTTACTCTTGGATATAAAAAATTGGGAGCAATAAAAATTTGGTTCAAAATTAAAAAGAAATACGGTTCATTTAAAACCAAGAATTATATCAAAACCAGAATAATCTAAAAACAGTAATGAATGCTTTAAGAGAGAGACTTAAAAAATAATGAATTTCTGTCTGAAGATGATTCTGATTCTCGATCAGCGCCAAAGAATCCTAAAAACATTGGGCATTCACGCTTAGCAAAAATAATAACTATTCATAATACACACAGCTGACAATTTTCCATTGACTTCCAAAATGAGATTAGTTAATATAATATAAAACATTATATATTTTTCTGAAACACTCCATCGATTACAAGTTTTATGTCTATAGTGTAATAAGTTCTAATTTATATCGACAGTTAGAGTCATTGTTAGCATGCATGTCCAATAGATTGACTAAATAATAAAAATTAATTAAGTTTATTTATTTATTTATTTTTTTAAATTAATTTCCGATGTCAAATAATAATTATGAAATATATACAAATTTAATTTTGTCAAAGATAAAAAATAAAAAACGAAATAATACAACGAATACGGACTACAATTCCATAACTATTTTAATTAATTCGATGCCGATCAGCCCTTTGTTTTAAAAATAATTAAACAGATCCTTAGTCTCTATAAACGTCATTGGTTAAAAATTATACCTTTTCTGAAAAATGATTTTGATCAATTGTGAATTAAACAAATTTTAGGAAAGAATTACTTAGATTTCGAAATCAAAATTGTGAATTTGTTTTTATTTTAAATTGATCCAAATAAATTAATAGTGTTTTTATCAGGGCATGAAAACAAAATATGTTAAATTTCGGGATAATAGAAGAACATGGGAAGTCTACAAGAAACTCCCGTTTGTAGTTATAAACAATATCTTAGAAGTCTTCATCGATATGTGTGTTGCAATAAAGTTACACTTGCATTAAAAAATTGTTTGTTTCCAAATTTTCGACTTTAGAATTGATGACAAGAAGAAAGTTTCTGTTTTTTTCAAGATTTGTATTTTTCGTAATGTGTTTTTTTTTTTTAGAGTATTAACAAATGTAATGTATGGTTGGTATAAAGAAATTGGTTACTTGTGATAAGTATCCTTTATTGATTGATAATAAGTTAAACTTGTAAGTTACCTTTAATGGAAGGTTAAGTGTTTTTAAAATAAATTGAGTTGATGGCTAATGGATTTGATGACAAAATCGATAGTATTAACTCTTAATCGTGGTCAATTATTTGGTTCTAAAAAAATCATTTACATCACGTATAATCATTGAGAATAAGAGTGGTCTTAGGAAATTTTATTGCAGAACACCTTGAAAGATTGCAGCTTCGAATGTGTCGTGCATTTCTACTAGAAAGCGTGTGTGATCTTAGAGGTTTTGGTAATGTTAACTATTTTCCTACTAACTTCGAGAGAGAATAGTTTGTTCCATAAGAGACTGTGGTCAACTGAATCGAATAATATTTTCAAGTGTATAAACGCTACAAGCAGCTTTCTTTTGGGTGTCGCAAGTATATGTGAATGTAACTATTCAAAACAAAGATACCCTCTGGGCATCCAGAAGTGCAATTTCTTGCTAATTACTTTGATCTTGTTTGTCTCCATTCTTGTATACTAGAACTAGGTTTGAATGTGACCATTTAGTTAGAGTTTCCTCTTCGTTAAAAGCAAGGTTATATATATTTAACATTTGGTCAAGCCAGATGTTAGGTATGTTTTAAAAAATATAAAGTTTTAAATTTAATCAGCCCCTGGTGCTTTTCCAGACTAAATCTCCTAAAAACCTCGCGGAATTCTGGAATTCTTGGCTAGGAAAATTTTGGTTTAAACGTTGTGATACATAAAAAAATAGCGTTTTAGGCGTTAGTTTGGATTGGTATTGTTAAAACTATAATATATAAAATATTATATCAATGAAATTTTTTATGTTTTGCAAAACACTTATAATATATTTTATCGAACTGTTTTATATCGAATGTAAGAAATTGAAAGCAATTACCAAGGCTACTTAAATTAAATCGATTGAAAACTAATATTGCTTGAGGGGGATCCGCGATGCTTAAGAAAGTTGAAAATGAAAATTTGAGTTTGGTTAAAATCTTTTTGACGGTTGTAAGATAAAACTTGAAGGTCATAGGTTATGAAGAACTCAAATATAACAACAAATATTCTTAAAAAATATGATCGAAAAAATCGAAAAACTGAGAAACACGGGTCTCATTAATTTTTATGTTATATTAGTTGTAAATTTGAGGTCATAGGTCATGTAGATCTGGAGATATTGATGAAAAGTCTAATATTTTGTTGATCTTGATATGTTGATTGAAAGTCTGATAATGTGTGTAAAACGTTCCCCTCCTTTGCTGCTCCGAAAAACGACAAATTAAGTAATAAAAACTTACGGCTCGATTTTAAAGAAGAATATATTGCGTAATTTTGAAGGTTCTGAGATAAGTATATCCTGAGATATTGACCATTTCTAAAAAATTTGTAACTTCTGCCTATCGTTTATCGTTTATTTGTACCCTCTGTCTAATAAAAAATTTAAAAATTCCGTCTTATTACTCGAACAAGTCTTGAAGTTATACATAATTTTAAGGTGCATCTTTAATTAAATTGAAAATAAACTTTTTATTTACATACACGAAATGATATCTGAATAAAGTGTTAAAACACAGGAAAAATTTTAGGTAGTTTTAAAAAAAATTCATTCTTGCTTTATGAAACCCAAATTTTGATTTCAAATTCTCTATGCTTCAATCTCCCCAGAATCCAAATTCAACGTGTTAGAGATATGCTTGTGTATGCATGTGTGTTCAGTTTCTATTCGCCTCGATTACCACGAGAACGACTAAAATTGACTTGGAACCACTTTCATCCAATGCGGTATTACAAAACTTAGAACTGAGTGATTGAATGAATTTCAGCAAAATCGGTTCGGCCGTTTTTTGTTGAGAATAAAATAACAAATAAATACACAAAAAATATACGTATTCGTAATAGTACGCTCATTTTTGTAGTTTTCTAATTATCCACATTTGGACGATCGTCGTGTGGATCCCATTTAGATCATTTTTTTAAAAATAATGACATTGGTGTATAATTCAACTATCACATATAGCTGTATATGGATTAAAACATAATAATAAAATTGCACAATTGCAGCTAATTAATGAGTAGCTCGCAACCATGGTTACCTTAATTAATAACTTATGCGCATACGAAGACCATATATAATAATAATACATTAATGTGGATCTTATATCTTGCGAATACGCCCAAGCATATTTCTAAGAACAGTTCCTCGCTTGAGTTAATCCAAAATTCAAAGTATCCGCCTTATTTTAAAATTGTGCATATAGACACTATATTTTTTTTAATGCACACAGCTTTTAAGAGTTGTATGGTTTGGCCTACAATACTTCAAATGCACATCGGTCATATGATAGATTGATAATTTTGAAGAAAAGCCGTAACCTTCTTGCGTATTAAAAATTGGAAGGGGTAGTTTCTATTTTCTTACCCATTTTCAGAGGTGCTCTATTCCATTTCCATAGAACACCGCATCTTTCTAGCAATTATAGAAAAAAAATTTTAGACAATGGGGAAGTGGGGTAAGGCTAAGGTGTGTTTAATAAGTACTTCTCCAATTTTCAACACCATTTAGTAATTAAACATCGATTGCTAATTGGACTTATGCACCTATCTAGCATGTATAGAAAAATAGTTACAAACTCCCCCCTTTAGAACTGAGATGAGGCGTTTTATAAAAAATTTAGAAATTGCTCATTTGTTTACACTGTTTGTAAGGAAACTGCATCTTTCTAGATTTTATTAAAACAAAGTATAAAAATGGAAAAATGGGGTACGAAAAAGTTGTCGAAATTGTTTAGTTCCACCAATCATTTCATTTCAATTTAAAAAAAAAGAATCATTAATAGGAACAAAGTTTAGGAAATGGAGAAGTAGAAATAAAAGAGGTAGGTTTAATAAAAAATTCTCAAATTTTCCATTTTGCCCAATGTAACGCAGAGTAATAAAAAGAGTGGGTATAAAATTAAACATATATCTCCTTTACTCTTATTATTTAACATCTTTTGCATAAAAAAAACATCCCCTAGCTCACCTATATATAAATATATATATATATATATATATATATATATATATATATATATATATATATATATATATATATATATATATATATATATATAAATATATATATATATATTATATATATATATATATATTTATATATACCCTGCTTTTCCAATTTTCCTTAAAACTTCTTCCTTCTAACTAGCCTAGAGAGACTGTCATAGAAACATTTAAGCTTTCGAAAAAATATCGTCAACATTAACAAATCATCAAATGTGTGACATTTTAAATCGCCATGCGAAAATTTGTATTACTATCTTTCACCTATTTCCCCAACAACAAAAAATTGCATTTAAATTAGTACTTTTTTCTGGATTATTCAAAATATAGTATATAATTCAAAAACCGCATCTTTTAGCAAATCTACAGTTCATAATATATTGTATAGATCAGTCACCAGCATATAGGATAGTAAAATTTTATTAATATTTATTTATAAAACTTTGTATAACATAACATTTTACTAATTTCCTAGCTTCTTCAGATACTACAAGAGAAAAAACATAAAATTAGGACCAATCTTAACACTTCAACAATAATTGAAATTAGTTTAAAAACAATAATATAAATTCCAAATAAATATATACCTCAATTAGTAAAAAGATTATGAAAATAGACATTAATAAAATTTTAAATCTTAAAATTGAAATATCATTTATCATTTAAATAATAAATAATGAATATTGACAATTAAGATACTGTAAAAATTATTTTAATAAAAAAAAAATGAATTTCAAATCTATGAACTGACTTATATTCTATTATAATACAATAATTTTCTTACATTCCAAAATACAGATTTTAATTACTAAGCAATACGTTAATTACCAAAAAAATTATTAGGAAAAATCAACACAAATGTACCAGACTAATGTATTTCTAAACAGCCTGTAGGATTGGGTCCCCTAGCATAGACATTTCTACTTATAGTAATGTGAGGCAGATCTTCATTTATATCTTAAAACCAGTGATTCATTTTAATCTATAAATAATAAAAATAATATGAGTAGTATTATAGGAAGAGTACACCTTTAAAATAGACTTCCGCTAGTACCATTTTTGTGATAACTGAGGGAACAGTCCACACCTGTAGTAAATTGGATACATTGCATCTAGTGACATAGCCAACTGACTTATCAAGGCAGGCTCTTGAAAAGAACATAAATATAAATATTAATTAATTATAATAATTTGATAATACTGTATGGTATAATAATTATTTAATAATCACTGATTATATTAACTATGATGACCACAAAATAAATAAATAATAATAATTAAATAACAACAAGTACCGATATTTTTAATAATTAAATAAAACTTTTAGGTGAGTAAATACATAACGCAAGTTAATATTAATAATTTTAATAATAAACAAATAAATTTTATAATTTTTATCTATTTTTTGACACAATAAAGTTAATTAAGCGTGTAAAAAATCATTTTAATTAACATTATCATGTAAAAACGTTCGCACCATTGTTCCCATATATTGTTTCAAAACTGCTATCCTTTAAAAAAATAAATACAATAACATTTTTAGATAATTTTGTTATCTACATTTCATGTAAAATAACTTTCAAGGCCCTGTAATATATAGGAAACGAGTTATCTTTGACTTTCAATATCCTAAGACGCGTAAACGAGATTATTGAAGACTTTCTTCAGAGTATCAAAATGATGATCTTTTCAGAATTTTTGAAACCTAGCTTTCATTAAAAAGTTTGAGCACGTTACTTTATGGCGTTGAGTCATTCGAAAGAACCTAACCATGAAATACATGGTGTATGAATGAAACAAAATAAAAACGAAAGGAAAGAAAGGAAATATCAACATTTTTATTCAACATGTTTTGTGAATTAACAACAATTCTGATTTGAGTGTATAGAATGGCCTACATTGCGAGGTTAGAATATTGAGAATTTATTTCAAAAGGTACTTCTAACCGGAGCATCAGATGTCACAATAACTACTACTGTTTGCTGTAACAACATGCATTTACACCTCCAATATCTCGGAAGCAAGTAATGAAGTAATGATTGTGCAAGTATTAAACAACGCCATTTTGTTCAACATTAAAATTTTCAAAATATTGACGTGTGTTTTGATTTGGTAGGCTACATAAATACACATGAGCCATTTGGTTTCAATCGACGAAGATGAAGCCAACGGAATTCTGGTATCAAATTTATTCCTGATGGATGCCATCATTGATGATTGATGAGATTATCCTGTTGTGTTTGGTACGCAATGCCCGAGATTATATTATCTGAAATAACAATAACTTGGTTATTGGTTTAATCAACAACAAATACAATGTGTTACCTGAGTACAGGTGTACAATTCAACCGCTACTACAGGTGTTGCTGGTATTGTGGTGATTTCGTGCTCTAACATAATGGTGACTATATTTGAATATCTCGATACATAATTGAAATTAAACAATTTTGGTTAGAATAAAGCTGTATAAGTTGTGTTGAGTGAGGGCAGCTCAACCAACAAATTAATATCTGGAATTCTGGATTGTTCAATCGAATATCAACACTACCTAATGCCGCTGATTAAATCACCCGAATAATAGGCAATTGTCAGTATATTTAATGTGGATCCGATGGAATACGAAATATATAATTTAACGAATACGCTATTTAAATTCATTTGCTTTTACTGATTTAACCTTATTTTCTCGTACCAAACATGTTAATATATATCATTCATTATTATTGTATTTTTTTGCCAGAAATCCTAAATTTTCTCTATATATTAGTCATATATTAGTGATGATTTTATTTCGAGAAAACGCGACCTTCTACAGAATATTTATTTAGGAACTACATTCCATTGTGCCCATTGACTGCGTTTTCGTTATGTATTGGGGTTGGTGAATTTTTCTATGGGATTCATCGTCATTTATTTCAGAGCTCGTCCATCATTCCAATCAATTCGAAGAAGTGCGTATCTAACTATATTAATCGTTCTTGGATGACTTCACGTTTTTTGTTGATATCTTGTGGATTTTGTAGGAGGTTCATCCTCTCCCCACACTTTGAGAATACGTTATATAAATCCATTGTTATTGGAGTTGGTGTTGTTTTTCCTTTGTAGTACTAAAATAAATTATTTTTGAGTTATTTTTTTCTTAAACAAAATGTAGAAATTTCAGAGTTATTAAACGATTTAATTAAATATCAGAATAAAAAAATTGCTTGCCATAATATGTATCTTTTACATCTTTAACGAGAGCTTTCAATTTGTTGCATAGAATTTTAAATAGTTTATATGTTGATAATACATCGGGCATGTGTCGGTTATAATGAAATTATAATGAAATTTGATGCCAGAGTTGGTTTTTTTTTTTATCTAGACAGTTCTTAAATTTCAGGTGTTATTCATTAGCTATTTTGCCGTACATTGATCATTATGTTTGTACAGGGAAATGTAACTTCAACGAAATGCTTGATGACTTCACGAAATATTAATTATTAATATTTAATTTTTTTATTATTTCCTTTTTTTTTCAATTTATTTTATTGTTTCATTTTTAATAATAAATACTTTATATTGTCCAGAGAAAAGTCTCTTCTAAGACACAGACGTTTCTTGTTTGATAAGTTTTTGCACTGTTTCTATTCTACGAATTTGTGTTTATAAAATATATAAGAAAATTATCAATACAAGTTGCACTGTGTATAGTAATTAATGTTGGTTCTTTTATTATGATAAAATAACTTACACTTGTGTTGAATTGTAACATATCTATATTAACTTTAAAACTATTTTAAACATATATTTAGATTTTAAAATTGGGTGGTTATTACGTGATTTAAATCATTTACAAAAAAAAAAAAAAAAAAAATGTGAAACTCCTGACCAGTAAATACTGTTGCAAATAGTGAAACTAATTTAATCAACAAAATACCAAAAATAATTACAAAAAAATCTAAATTAATAGTAATTGAAAACCATTAACCAAGCCAATCGTGAAATATATCAAGGAAACGGCGTAGTTGTAGTCGGAAATAATGAGGACAATATAAACAAACTCGCTGCATTTTCTAAAAAGGTATGGACCTCTGTTTCTCAACTTGACACATATGTCACGGTTTAATAGAGAGCAATTATCTTGTGAAGCAATATCCAAACAAGCAATTTAAGTGTACCCTATTTACGACAAATTCAAATGCGACGTGTAATTCGTTTGGATTAGTTACAGACTTTAATTTACAGGAAGAGCATAGCGAATCTCCAAACAGGCTATTGATTGTAGAAATCTGAAGATTTCGAAAACAACACTAATAAATTAAAAAAAAAAAAAAACACATAAAAATTAATACAAATATAATTGTGACGATAGGCATTTAAATATCTATTTCAATAATATACCGAGTTTACATAACAAAATTAACGAAATTCAATTGGTTTTAGTATCAAAAGACATTCACGTCCCTGTGTATTGCAGAACATTGGTTGAAGGCTGATATACTAAGCATTTAAATACAGAAAATCTCAGATAATTAATATTGTGGGATTAATACTGTCTATGAAGTCGTAGTTTCTTAGAAATGCCTGTATTGAGATACCTTCTGCTTTAATTTGGTTCTTGGAAGTGTATTCCGATATCCAGCCGCTAGTTTGGAACTATTTCTGAATAAACTTGAAAAAGCAGGAGCACTGATGCACAGAAATGTTTGAACACTCTCTATTCGAACAATATGAAACACTTAATCAATGATTTTAGATAGTGTAAGATCTAAACATTAAGAGGTACTAAATGTTTAAGTAATAATCACTAATGATGGTGAGCTTTTTTCTAATCACTTTAGTATTATTTCACGTTTTAATTACTATGATAAGAGGAGGCGTATTGGGAACGTAGAATTGATATCATTCATAGATGAACCCAATTTTGTAACTTTCAAATGTTTTTAATTAACATCAACTGGGACGATGTTTACATGCAAACTAATCCAAAAATTTGTTTTGACATTTTTTTCGATAATTTATCGCAAAACTTCAATATTTATTTTCCATTAAATCAGTCAACTAAAAAACAATAATTAAGAGTGGTTTTCAAAAGACTTGGCTGAAATGAAACACAATTTATAATTTATCTTAACTTTTTATAATAATAATCCATATTATACGAAAGGAAAATTCAAACGCCAAAAATTAAAAGGTTTTTTTCAGCTTGCGAAAGCTAACTTGGCAAGTAATTGACAATGAGATTGGCAAAGTTAGAGGCAATAGCGTTTCCAGTATTTCAGTTCAAAATATTTGTTATTATTTTTGTACCATGGGTGAGATTTATGACGAAGCTTTAGCCAAAGAAAATAATGCTATCGATTTGATAAAATTGATAAGGAAAATGTCTGGCGGTAACAAATATTTGTTCTTAAAACCTACAACTACCCAAGAATTATTAGTTTATATCAATGGGTTGAAAAATACAACAAGCTGTGATGAATGAATGGAAAAATATTGAAAGTTGTTGCAAACATTAATAGTAATAGTTTTTCCCATGTTTTAAATAAGCTTGTTTTTTCCTTCAGAGATTAAAATTAGCAAAACTGATAACCTTTTATAACAAAGTTCAAATTAATAGCCCCAATAATTATAGACAAGTATTAACAGTTTCGTCAAAAATATTCGAAAGTAACTTAAGGACAGAATACTATCATACTTTGATGACAATAATTTATTTGCCAGTCACCTTTGATTGGCTTGCGCAAAGATTCGTCCTCTGACAAGGCTTTAATTGGAATAGTGGAAAAATATCCACTGCTATAAATAATGAATATGTATGTACCCTTACAAGGCATGTTTTGTGGAAATCATAATCTACTTTAAAAAAAACCATGAATTTTTATGATGTGCGAGCACTAGCTGTACAAAACAAGTTAATACGAAGCTCTAAAAGTTTGGAATACCACAGGGTTAAATTTTTAGGTCTATTTTCTTCCTAATTTTTATTAATAATTTATCATTTTATTTGCCAGTTGCTTTGACCACGATTTTTGCTGATAATACGTTATTTGCCAACAGTTTTGTCAAGCAACTATTAAGCAACTCAACCCACACGACATGACCTATAAATATGTTCCAGGGTTCGGTAAATGTATTTGGTATAAGAATCGAAAATAGACTAATGGGTTAGCTACCTTTTACGGAGGTTAAACCAGGGTTATTTTCAAATCAGAAAAGTCAGCAGTGACTGCGTATTACAGTAACTTCTATTCGTTAGTAAGTTATGGGGTACATCTCATAAATTGCAAAGAATTTTCATAATTCACGACATTCGTAACCCTGTAAAGATCTGTGGTGGGGAAGTGGAAGGGGTGAGTTTTTAAGGGTAAAACACAGTTTATCTTGATTTCCGGCAAAACTACTAAGTCCTATGGAAACAAGTTTAATAATAAAGTTGTAGATAATAAAGAGATCTACAACTTTTGTATTTACTTTTTTTCCACATAACCTGTAAATGTAATCGATTAAAAATTAGGATGCTTTTTCGTTATTTATTCAAAATAAGGTGAAAAAATAAATATTTTAAATAATAAAATTACAGTTTATTCGAAACGTCAAAAGGTAAGTTTTCAGCAAATTTCGTGAAAAAAATATATCTTGTAAAAAATAAACATAAAAACCAAAGCCTTGGTTATTTCAATTTTTAACATAAATTTTGAGGTTATGTGAAAAAAATTAAAATACAAAAGATTTAGACCTTTTTAATACCTACAACTTTACTATTTAACTTTTTTACATAGGACTTGTGGTATTGCCGGAAATTTTAGAAATCGTAACCATGTTTTACTCTTAAAAACCTCCTTCCACTTCCCGTAAATTATGACTACAATTTTTTTTTTTTCAAAAATTATCGACCCTGGTCTATCATCGTCTAATTTGTTTTTTATTTTTGATAAAATTAAATATGTATATATTCCATAATTATGATTGTACGAATAATTAAAAAAAAAAACTTAATTAATTTAGTAATATTTATATTATTAATTTTAGGGTGATAATGAATTAATTTGTACAATATTTTAAACTTCTACATTAAAATACGAGCTATACAAAGTTGTTTGAAACTAATAGAGGGGATATATTAGGTTTATTATTATTATAATATATTAGGTTTGAAACTAATAGGAGCTTTAAATATACCTAAGGTTCAATATCCATTTACACTTCCCATCTTGGAGCTTGTTTTTATGACTCATGTCACCAGTACCGAATTGATGATTTTTCTAAATTTTACAATTTTATTCTCAGACTTACCGACTTTTACGATACTGAATAATTTTACTTGTTGTTTGTAAAAAAAATTAAAATTATGATAGTAAGATCTATGACGTATCACGTATATTAACATTTTATTAACCGGGTACGAATTAATATAATAACATATTGTAGTAGAGATGGAAATTCTTGAGATCTTGAGATCAGTAGCAGATTTAAGCTTAGGCCCGTTAGGCCCGAGCCTAGGGCCGCAAGTTTTGAGGAGCGTCAAAATTCGTCCGGATGTCTTCTCGGACTATGGCTACACCTTTCGTGGGTCCAGACTTAACCTACCTTAATCTACTTAAGCCTAGCGTATATTTAATTCGAACCCCGCGCTCTCGAGCTGCGGTGATTCGAGTTGCTGGCATCCATCAAACGCCACGGTCGCGGCGAATACCAACCTGGGCCAGTAATGCCACTCGCACCCAAAAAGTTATCAGTTTTTTTTTTTTCAAAAATTATCGACCCTGGTCTATCATCGTCTAATTTGTTTTTTATTTTTGATAAAATTAAATATGTATATATTCCATAATTATGATTGTACGAATAATTAAAAAAAAAAACTTAATTAATTTAGTAATATTTATATTATTAATTTTAGGGTGATAATGAATTAATTTGTACAATATTTTAAACTTCTACATTAAAATACGAGCTATACAAAGTTGTTTGAAACTAATAGAGGGGATATATTAGGTTTATTATTATTATAATATATTAGGTTTGAAACTAATAGGAGCTTTAAATATACCTAAGGTTCAATATCCATTTACACTTCCCATCTTGGAGCTTGTTTTTATGACTCATGTCACCAGTACCGAATTGATGATTTTTCTAAATTTTACAATTTTATTCTCAGACTTACCGACTTTTACGATACTGAATAATTTTACTTGTTGTTTGTAAAAAAAATTAAAATTATGATAGTAAGATCTATGACGTATCACGTATATTAACATTTTATTAACCGGGTACGAATTAATAACATATTGTAGTAGAGATGGAAATTCTTGAGATATTGAGATCAGTAGCAGATTTAAGCTTAGGCCCGTTAGGCCCGAGCCTAGGGCCGCAAGTTTTGAGGAGCGTCAAAATTCGTCCGGATGTCTTCTCGGATTATGGCTACACCTTTCGTGGGTCCAGACTTAACCTACCTTAATCTACTTAAGCCTAGCGTATATTTAATTCGAACCCCGCGCTCTCGAGCTGCGGTGATTCGAGTTGCTGGCATCCATCAAACGCCACGGTCGCGGCGAATACCAACCTGGGCCAGTAATGCCACTCGCACCCAAAAAGTTATCAGTATGGTTAATGTTTCCATCCTGGCTAACATGGGACTCTCTGTCCGGCATCCTTTGACCGGTGGCCAGCCATACGTCACCATATATATACTATTACAAAAGAAAAAAGGCGCCATATCGTCTCGGGCCTAGGGCGTCTTCAAACCAAAAACATTTACTGATTGAGATATTTAGATATTGAGTCACATAGCCAATAAAACGTGGTAATTTCAATGTTTGTAATTATCATACTTATAACATTGATAATAATATTCACCACATTTAAAGAATAAATTGTTTACAATTTTGCCTTCGCTTTATTTATTTTAAAAGCAATTAGGAGAGAAAAATTGTAGAAAACATACTTTACCAATTTTATGATATGTTTGCATATGTTTGTTATGAATAAATAAATGCCAAAATTATATTTTGGCTGAATTTGAACCTTCGTTTTGGTAACACTTATAGCGGCATAAATGAATATAATACAGTATATTTAATTGACTCTTAACTAATAGAAAGTTTTGAATTTGATGCATATGGGTGTTAAAAAAAACCTACTGCGACGCGTTACAGGATTTCCTTTTATTATTAAATACCTATTTAATATACTCAGTATTATGTGTGTAGCTAAATATAATTAGTAGAACTTTTCTCCCTTATTTGAATTTTCCAGAAGAAATGTTTCAAGTAAAACTTTTAGAGCTTAATATGTTCTATAAGTATAATAAGTTTGAAAACAATCGTTGTAGCTATTTTCAATAAAAAAATAAAAAAACTAAAAAACATGCGAATCAAGTCAAGAATCACCCGGTAGTCCGATTTTAACAAAAATCTTTGCGCCACAACTAGAGATAATCTGAAGACAGAATACGTTTAATGAATAAAGTATTCGATACGATATCGGTTTTACTCATACACATACACACTCACAGGTCAATTTCTGAAACTTACTATTTTAGTTTCAGAGGGTCTCAAAACATATATTTCCGATGAGTCGGTCCATATCGAAACTTTGACAGGATTTGAATACTTTCTTTTGCTAGTGACCCATGTCAGGAACAAAGTTCTTTATATTATTTTATAAACTCATAATGTTATTGAATATGTATTCTGATGATTATATTAGTATATTTTGTTCCAGATAGTGAAATATAGCCATAGCTATATGAATAAAAAGAAACAAATGCACTAGAATAACAATATTATTTATATTATCTAAGATAGTGAGATGTCAACACCGTGCAGATCGAAAAAGGACATCTATAGGTGATAATTTTGCATGCACTTTGCAATGTAAAAAGAACGAAGAAGAGGGAATCCTTTCCCCTTAGTTGCCTAATTAAAAATTTCTAAGTAACTACCCTGTTGGAAATTTTCGCATCAAGATGGAGCCTGAGAAATTTAAGTGTATCATCCATGAGGTTCATATGATAGTTTTTATCTCCAATGGTAAAGTTATTTATATAATTAGATTTAAACTATACTGTCTGTGTATCATTTAGGTTTAATTGCAGGTCGTTCTCATTGAACTATTTGACTATCGATTCTAGCACAAGAATGATTTCTAGCTTGGTATTCGATGAAATATAGAGCCTCATAATGATGGACATGTCGCCTGAATAGAGCACGGACCTATGATCTTCATCACTTGAAGCATATCTACGAAAACTCCATTGCTGAAAGAAACACACTGTTCTCGATAATTCCGATAAGA
This sequence comes from Chrysopa pallens, assembly GCA_020423425.1. Classification (NCBI taxonomy): domain Eukaryota; kingdom Metazoa; phylum Arthropoda; class Insecta; order Neuroptera; family Chrysopidae; genus Chrysopa; species Chrysopa pallens. Next base: position 49,677 of record JAEMTY010000089.1, read on the forward strand.
TAAAAACCACTCCAGTAAAGATTCTTGAGCACGATACTTTTGGAATTTAAGAAAAAGTAATCCAGTATCCACTCAGTCAAAAGCTTTGGATATATTAAAGAAGGCTGTAAATATTAGCCTCTTTATTATTTTCAATATCAACTAGAATATCTGTCATATTCTTATAGACAGCCAACTGATTGGATCTACTTTTGACAAATTCATTTTGAGAGTCCGTAATAATATGATGTTTGCCAAAAAACTGAACACAAACCGAAAACGGCTGTACGGGATTTTTTCGAATATCTTAGATATTAGACTAAGCAGAGCTATTGGTCGATAATT